>JAEIFV010001233.1:0-50160 GCA_018904265.1 Lordiphosa collinella
AAGACCGAATGCGAAAGTTTTGCTGACAGTTTTCTTCGGATTGCAGGGGCGTGGTGCATCATGAGTTCTTGCCACAGGGAAGTACGGTCAATAAGGAATATTACCTGCGTTTCGCGCAATTTGCGAGAAGCAATCCGGGCCAGAAACGCCCGGATTTGTGGAAGAACAAAAATTACTTTTGCACCACGATAACGCCCTGCTCACACATCGCTGTTTGTGCACTTTTGGCCAAAAACAACACACTAATGATGCCGCAGCCACCGTATTCTGTGGATCCCACCTCCCCAGACTTGTTCCTAAACTGGAAGAGGCCCATGAAAGACGACGTTACGCTACGCTTGACGAGATAAAGACGGCATCGAAGGAGGAGCTGAACAAGATAAAAAAAAAGATTTTTTGAAGTGCTTCGAAGATTGGAAAACCAAGCTGGCACAAGTGTATAATATCTCATGGGGATTACTTTGAAGGGGACAAAATAGATATTCATGAATAAATAATTAATTTTTGAAAAAACACAAAATTCGAGATACTTTTTGAACACACCTCGTACTCGTTAACGGTTACTCATCCGATTCGCTTAGTCTAAGGGCTGTTGTTGTATCCAGTTGCTTTGATATAAGGTCTAGTGGTAAGAGGTGGAAAATAGTATTTAGCGCTTCCTGGTAGGTGTTGCTCGGAGAGCGCCAATACAAATTTCCGCACTTCACTTCATTGTTTCTCGTTGGCCACCATAATTAGTGTCTGTAAGAGTAGCGGGGACGAAACACTGAGTGTGTAAGGAGAAACTTCATTTGCGGCCTATGGCCTTTTGCACTAGAAAGGGCAACTGTTGCCTTTCTTACGCGTTCGTTTATGTTGTTCAATCCAGAGTAGTTTCCTTTCCAAAATGACTCCCACGTATTTGGCATTGATTGTCTCCAAATGCAAGGCTTACTCCATTGATTTTGGCAGGATAAGATCAGAAATTTTGTACCTCCTGCTCCCCAATGAAAAGTTTTGTGGTGTATGCCTTTAAGTTTCTTCCATAAAGTTAAACCACGGCCCTGATAAGTCAGTGCCATAATCTGAAGATATGCATATAAACGATACAATATTTCTGGTTCTGACTTAGTTATACATTTATATGCCTTCAGTTTATAAATAGCTTGATCAAAGGCCCAAGTACATGGCATAAATCATGGTTAATATTGTTTTACTTATTCATCTTAATAAAAATAGATGGGTCCTTGGGGCTTAAGGCGTAGCCAAAAGGGAAAGAGATTGCACCCGGGACTAAGAGCAACGCCCACTTGATGTTAACTCCATTAATTTGCAGCATATCAAAAACAGATTGACACTCGTGTAAGTCTGTTAGTGTGTGTGTGTGTGTGTTTGTGTATGTATGATAGTATGTGCGACATCCTTCTCAAAAGGCTGCGTCGTGTGCGTTCATGTGTGAGTACTTCGTCAGGTGTATGCCTGACTCGGATAGCCCGAAATGTGTGTAAGCGACTGCAAACATGTTCGCACAGTTGCGCAGCGTGGCATTAATTTCCGTTAATTAAAAAATAAATACGTCAAGCGATAATAAATGACACCGAGTTCCCACACACACACACACTCGCACACAGACCGTTGTGGGACCAGGGTATTAAAAAAAAAAGGACACGCATCCGTGCAATTAGGTGACATAAAGTAGTTGCGCTCCACAAAGCTGTTGCAATTAATGACATAATTGATTCGCCTCGAGTCGAAATTAATTTCTGGCCCGGACAGCTGCCCCAGTGCAGCGCATAAATTCCATACAAAATGCTATAACATGTCAGCACGTAAGCCCGAGCTGTCGAGCATAATGTGTACACTGTACAGTAGTCCTGCCTTAGACACAAACGTGTTTCGTAGGTGAGAATGGAAATGGGCAGTGAGCGTACTCAAGTGTGCGAGCCTTACAATGGCAAACAAAAGATTATCCTTGCCCCTTACTTCGCAGGCAGGAGCTACTACTTGCTAACTTGGACACAACAGCACCAGCTGCTGGGACAGGATGCTGTTTGCTGTTGCCTTTGCTGCTGCTGCTACTGCTGCTGCTATTGAAACGTTGCAGTAATGAAAAAAAATGTCAACTTGTACGCAGAGACAGCAGGAGTAGCAGGCGGGCTGGCACGGCACGGCACTAGAGGTACGTACAACAAAAGCGACAGCGACAACAAAACATGGTCAAACGCCAGACATTCTGAGGAATATTAATAACACTCGGCGCACATATTTCTCATTAAAGCTGCAAAGAGATGTCAAGCGGGCCATGCAGATATACAGCAAGGCCCAACATGTGGCATGTGCTTGCTGGCGCTGCTTTAAGGCTGCTTATGTCCAAATCCCCAACAGTTTAATAAATGTAGTTATAAGCCAGATGAGGTTTGACAAGCCAGCGATTAGTGTTGAAAATTTGTACTTTCCCCTGAGAACTGGGGGAAAAAAATGGGTTCACCTGATACACACATGGCGTATGAGCAATATGATTTATTTTGTAATTGCCATTTGAACCAAAATGATTTTGTCATTAACTAAAGCTGTTTTGGATTGGAAATTATCAATTTAATGATTTAAGGAAATTCATAATTTCTTTTATGACTGTTTTAATGACTGTTAACTTGCAGTTTTTACTGGCTCGACGTCTTGTTATGCTATTGACACATCGGGATCGGACGCGTCAGTAGCTGAGAACCGCAAATGCGTGGGCCCACACCGGGCAGTGTACATCATTTTCGATTTGCAGAATCCTTTAAGTAGTCGTCGGCGGTCATACTTTGGTCCGCGGGTATTGGGCATAATGCGCGATAATAATTTGCATGCCTTTCTGGGAGTTTATATGGTTTTAAAATTGTCTAGCCGGTAAGGTGGAGTCTCAATCATGTTGTGTGCAGCCAATTCGTTGCCAATGTTTGGACTAAATCCTCCGATTAGCCAGGTCACCTGGGTGGATCCTTAGGAGCCAGCGTCTTGCCCTGATTCTGTTGAGTAAGCGCTGGCGAGGTTGTTTAGGTGGGCGGCGACCTTATCCAAGTACATCGCTGCATGGTTGTTGATTGTGTCGCCAACCATCGGAACGCCACACTCCCTCTCTCAATGTCTCGAGTTCGGATGAAACACTTGGCTCTAGTAATCCTCCTCAGGATTTTGGCCTGGAAGACCCTGATTTGTTCAGATGGGTCTTCGCGGCAATGCCATACACCTGAACGCCGTACCTCCAAATCGGTGCCAGGATCACTTTGTTTATGAGAACCTTGTTCCTTAGCAAGAGTTTGTTGTTGGCGTTGAGTAGCTAACTCATCCTCTTCGTTGCTGACTTTGCCTGCTCGGCGGCATGTTGTTTAAAGGTAAGCCTCCTGTCAAGTGTCACTCCAAGATACTTGTGGGCCGTTTTTTGAGGGAGGACCTCTCCTTGCAGGAAGACGCCAGGGCTACTGTTTCTTCTGAGCGTGTGGGTGACAGATACGTACTTTTCGGGGTTGATGGAGATGTTGCAACGACAGGGTCAGTTCTCAAACCACTTTTTATACTCTTGCAACGCGTCTGTTGCCGATTATACGCATCTGTCACGCGCTATGATCGCCGTGTCTCGGCGAAGTTGGCGATTAGAAGGTCCTGCGGCTCCTCAGTTGGATTGTCCAAAGCAGTAGGCATGTCTGCAGGCTGTTGAGTGTTGGTCCCAGAACGCTACCTTGAGGTACTCCTGCACCGAATCCTCTTCCATGATGCAAGGCCATCATGGACAACTTTAATGCCCTGACAGATAGGACAGATCTGACCATCAAGAAGAGCTGAGGATTGAGCGTTCCCTTCAGCTTGGCTTGTAAGGATATCCCCAAGTACGCTGCCACAACGTACTCCTTGGCGTGGAATCCTTCCAGGACGAAGTTGGCAACTCTGTGTAGCTGTTCTGGTGTGCCCCTGTCCCATCCAAGCCAAACTGGAATTTTGGGATCTTCCGTTGGATTGCTGAAGCTTCCAGGATTCTCCGCAGTAGACATCTCTCCAGCTGTTTGCCAAATGCTGGAAGGAGGCTTATGGGTCTGTATGACTTCAGTTCATCTGGAGGCTTCCCGGGTTTGGGAAAGTAGCTGAGGCGTAGAGCTGCATTGAAGATGAGCAATAAAACAATACCGCCTTGCGAGGAGTAGCTTTATTGTTTTATTGTCCACTTTGCTTCTCCGGGTGCCTTGTTGCCTTTTAGCGAGCCTTTTTCAAGTTTGACCTCCTCAAAAGTAATAGGTTTGACTGGGAGCTCCATTAGTAGAGGGACTTCAAGTGTGTCCTGAACCAACTGCAGCCTATTGGTCGAAGCAGTCTAAAGGCTGGAACCTTTTCCTCGAGGTTGCTGGCAAAGGCTTCAGCTCGGTCGGGTGTTTAGCCCATGTTCCATCAGGATTTCTGACCGGAAATTTCGGCTGCACCTGCCTCTTGTACATTTTAGTGAGCCTCCTGAGATCGAACTTGGAGTCCTCATTAGGGGTGGCATCCTCAATTAGCTTTTCTGTCGCTTCTTTCTTGATTGTGGCCAGGACTTTTCTTACCCGATTCGCAATCCTCCTGTATATTCTGTCGATCGTAGGGTCATGGGTTCTCTTGTATTCCCTCCTCAAATTAATGATGAAAAATTAATCTAGTTTTTTTAAATTTATTTGAACAATATAGTTAGAACATTTTTAAGTCAAGAACATTATATTTCCTCTTCATCTAAGACAATGGAATAATCTTTATCGTATTCGTTTTCGTCATCAGAATTAGCTGCCGTGTTCGAATCGTTATTACAAAGATTCGGCAACTCCAAAAGATTTCTTATCTGCTTTTGTCCCTCACTTAAGCGCAAACTTGATAGCAAAGGATCGGAGGAGTCCAAAGCTCGATGGAAAACGTCAGAAAGATTATTTAGTCTGGAGTTTTTCCTGGCGTGAGAACGTCTGTCATGTTTGTAAAGTTTGTTGCGGGCTTCTGAGGCATTTTCGCCTAGACATCCAACAGGTACCAAGCACAAGTTGATTATATCAGAACCGTGAACCAAAATCTTGTGGACAGTTGGTGACATAGGGTACCACGGATACGTTTTCATATATAACGAAATCGTTTGACTGCAAAGACTTCGAAATTTTTAGTGTTGATAGAGTATTCGCACGATATTGCTATCAATATAAACTAAATTGTCAAATGATGTTATTGATGCAAAAAGTTTAGTGTTTCCAAAGACTCTTCTAGCAGTGTTTCCGTCATTACTATTGCCGCTACCATTCTGTTTCGGCACGCTAATGTGTAAGCCCATTTCTTTCCATATCTTTTGCTGAATTTGAGAGACAAATCCTTTTTATTTTGCATTAATTTGATCTATATTTGTTATGCTTAAATCGTTTTTGTTGATCTCTGCTTTAATGTACTCTGCTACGGCATCTTCATTTTGAAAGTTGCTGTCCCAAATATCGATCAAAGTTTCGTACAAAAACTCATACGTCACTGAAAATCCAATTTATTCGAATAGGCGCAAAAAAGCGCATAAAAGATTAATAACACTTTATACTAGGGACTTTAACAAACAACTTGTCGCCACGAAAGTATTACTCCACGAAACATAATTACAAATGTTATTTTTCTGCTTAAAACACAATAAACTAAACAGTAGACAATAACAGCACAACACAAATTTCGTTTCTTTTCACAGCAAAAAATAATTTCGCATATCGTGAGCAAAGTTTTCAATACTAATCTAGATTTTTTTTTATTGACGCTTTTCCAATTTATTTACTTTTTTAAATGCAACGAATTGGTGGCGTCAATTTTCACAAGCACGTGTTTCGATGAATCAGCTGACTTGAGAAAACTGCCACATGAAAAGAGTTGCCACCCAGCCGAAAAAAAAATTATTTTTAATCTAACTGAAGTATTTACTTTTAATATATAAAGTCACTTTTTTCAAATAACTTCCTTAGATTTTTTGACTTTATGCCAGAAAAATCGATCTCCCAGAGGTCTTCGAGTTCCAAATATTGATAATTAGATAGCCCCTTATACTGTAGTCAGAGTGTGGAGTAGTACCGCGACTGCATCACTTTTGGAATAAAAAAGTTGCAGGTAAATCTGGTGTACGGTGATGAGGCGATTCGGGTGTTGTTTTTGGCCAAAATCTGTTTTAATTTGTTCCGTCGGGGGCGAGCGCTGGGCACCATACTTAAACTCCAATGAACAGAGCTGAAAAAATTCCCAGTTGCACTAAAATTTTTGTTAGCATTTCGGTACAGCTTCTGCTGTTGACATTCGTCTTAGCCCTGACGACATTCATGCTTGTCCTCACCATGTTTCTGCAGTTACTTACACTTGCAATTTGATTATGGAGGACGGTAGATATCTTAGTTGTGGTTGAGTTGTGCAGCAGCCCTTCGTTTTTATTGCCTAAAATGTGAGAAAAGAGCCCCCAAAGTATTTCTTAGCATTTTCTATCTTTAGAAAATGTTAAAAAATTATTCAAATCACTAGCAACCTTTTTTTTTATTTTTTTCCTTATCCTAGCAGCTGTTAGTAGCGCAAAAGTAACAGCAGAAAACTATGTTAAAATTGCAGCTAATCTTATGGCGATCTAAATAAGTTGCCAAAGGCTTTCGTGCAAAATTTCTAATCTCTATAAAAAAAAGTGGGTATAAAATTGTTGCTTAAATCGCTTGGAAGTTTTGTTTTGCAGCCAAGCATTAAATTAATTTTTAGAATTATTTTTGCTTTCACTAAATCCAAAAAAACAAAAGCAAATGCATTTTGATGAGTTATTCTGGCTGTTGCTCTCAGTACAGAAAATAAAATTATAATAAAAAGAATTCCCCAAACAGCAACAGCAGGCGACCCTCAGGCACACAAGTACACATGTATGTAGGGAAGGGGGGGGGGTGGGGATGTGTGTGCAGACCAGGGTCGTAAATGCCATTATTATTTCGTAAACATTGCGACTGAGCGAGTGCCCCAAATTGTCAACTTACAAGGTCGTTGAAAAAAGTAAAGACTCGCGCATAAAAATCCACCATGGAAATACAAATAAACCAGCTAGACATTCACTTGCTGCAACAACACATGCAAACTTTTAATTAATTTCTGTCTGTGTGACCCGTGAGTATACCTCGAAATGCGAGAGTGTGTGTGCACACCCATAAGCAAATAACAACAATATCAACATCAACATTTAGTGTCGCTGTGGTGCCAAAAATGGCTTGACCCAAATGTAATCAGGTAATTTGTTTTGCACTGTCAATATTTACACTGCAGCCACGCATATTTGAAGTTCATAACGATTTTGTTAGTTATTAAACAACACACACACACACACACAAGTTTCTCCTGGGGCTAAGATTGGGGCGGGTCTTCTCATTCTCATTTTCATTGATTCACCCTGGGAGACGCTCTGACTGCTGTCTAAATGTTGCATGCTCAGTCAGCTCAGACATAAAGTTTGCTCAGACATGGCCGTATTCATGTTGCCTGTCAGCCAACCAGTCAGCCTTTCATTCGGCAGCCTTTCGACTGTCTGACAGCCAAGTGAAAGTAGTACAAAAGAGCAACAACCGAAATTGATTTAATAGACCTACATTATGTGGGCTGCCTGCATATGCAGGCCCTAGCACACATTCACACGTTTGCATGCATCTGCTTTTCTATTCATGGAAACGATTTCATTGTTGAACAACTTTTAGTTGCACACTTTTCGGCATGTCAATAGACTGCTTCCATTCGAGAGTTGAAAATTGCCTGCCAAATGATTGCAGGGTTAATCACATTAATTGCCAGCTGCAAACATCAAGCAAACAACGTGAAATTGAATTATAGTTTAGCCAATTGTTATGCTTACAAAACATGGAAACTCATTCTGTGCGATTATTAAGCAAGACTGACGTTGCAGTAGAGCTGTCAAACTGTCTTTAGCTAATAGTAGCGGCCACAATTTAATGAACAGAATGAAGTTGCTGCAGAATATTCCATTGTTAGTACAAATAGGGTTTTTTTAAGAGCTTACATCGATTTTTGAAAATTACAAGTTCGCTATCTGAAAGCAGTTTGTGGAAGCTGCGCTTTCACTAAACGAACTTAATGAAGGAAACATTCTTAATTAAGCCAAAGTCGCAGTCACGGACAAGTCACTCGTAACTGGGTCACACTAATGACTAAAAAGCCATCGATCTGGCAACCCAACGGGGTGGTTTCGATCTAAGCAACAATTCTAAAGCCACAACAATTACAAAAAATCCAAAGAGAACACCAGTTATTGCCTGGTCATACGTGTGTGTGCTCGTGGCTGTCAGATGCAAACGAAATTATTCCCCGCACAACAACAAATATTACGCATACAAACACATGCGAATTAGTTGTTGTGTTCACTTCTGCAAGAGGCAAGAGGAGAGAAAGAAAAGAGAGGTACTTAAGACTTGTTGTTGCAGTTTCGTTATGCGTAAGCTGCTATACGCATTGGAGCGCAAGTTAATCGACAGCTTATCTGTTCGCTGTCTGTTTCGTTCTCTGTGTTCTGATTTGACAATATTCGTCTTACTTAAACCAAGTTCTTTTCCTATGTGGACTATCATATTGAGAAATGAATTCTAAAGCTTACTAAACTATATCGATAAATTCTATGAACTCTGTGCTTGGTGTCTGATTCTAGCGGTTGTTATCTATAATAGAAAAGGTCAAGATCGATATTGAAAGCGATTGAAAAGGTAGACTTGCCCACCACTAATGTTCTAACCAAGAGACAAAAGCGCACTAAAAGTTAGAGCTTAAGTCAATTAAACCTTGCATAACCTAAGCCTAAACATATTGTAATTTCACAGAATTCGAAGTGCAGGCTTTTGCTCATGCACACAAGCACTAATAAATATACACTGAAATCAGCACACAACCCCATTGGTATCTTGGTGAACAGCCGCAGCAATCACTAAAAATTGACACTCTGGTACTCGTAAACCAAAAACCAGGCCACGCCCAGCCAAACCAAGAAACAACGGCCGTGGGTTTTGGAATTTCGACTGGATAGGAGCGCAGAGTTAGAGGTAAGCAGTCCTAGGAGTAATTTTAAAGCGCTCAGCGGAACGGTAAATGGTAAGGTTGCCTTTTACAGAATGCCTTTTACAAAATGGCCAAAGTTTAATATTGAAGCTTAAATCTTGGTAGATTCCTAAAAAAGTGATGAATTTTTAAACAAAAGAGGCTTCCTGTTGTGACATTTGTGAGGCTAAAGACTTTCAATATATTGTTCTGTTTTAAAAGAAACTTGAAATTAAGTTGCATTATGCACAATATTCTTTCGAACTGGCCAACGGGTAGGTTTAATCAATCATTTAAGCCATTAAAAACTTGTTAAAATTTATTGATATTATGAACGGAAACAAATTTTTTTTAGTTCAGAATCGCTTGAATTGATAACACAAGGCAACAAAATTCGACTTTTTCCAGTATCTTAAGGGTAGGTACGGGTTCTAGATGATTTTCGTGTGCTAAGCAAGACTGCGTTTTCAGTATTTTGTTGCTGGTTCATTATAAATGACTAGCCTTCTTTACTGTTTTTAGAAACGAAAACATATTAGAGTTTCTAACACCCATTGCATCATTAGGGGCACCAGCAATAAAAAGGATATTTTTGGATTCGTAAACAAGTGCTAAAAGATGTATATCTCCATTGAAAAAAATTTCAGAATTGTTTGGGATGGTTCATTTCAAATCTAAGGAGTGGTACTTTCCGATGGTATCAAAGAGAGTCCAAACAATAGAATGGATTCCCCGAAAAACGCTCAAATTACTAAAAATCTCGACGTGATGGACAATTTCTGAAAACGCAGTCCTGCTTAGCACACGAAAATCATCTAGAATCACTACAAACCATTCAAGATACTGGACCTTGTTGCCTTTTTAATTTAAGCGTTTTTGAAATTCAGTACAAATTCAGCATATTGACATTTCAAGACGTTAATAAGAATTAAGTTAAGTTTGCCAAGCGGATCGAATATCTAGTACATTTATAAGGAGGGGTTACTTTTGGAAACTCAAAGTCTAATCATTTTTGGAAGCCGTTTTATAGGACTTATAAATGATAATAATAAGGAATGCTTACAGGTTTACAATTTAAAAGACTTACAGCCTTGGTCTTAATACTCTTTATACTCCATTCAGGCAGAACTTTTTTCGACTCCTAATATCAACAAGTAAGAAAGTCGGTCCAGCCCGACTATTATATACACTGTACCACCCAAAGTTAGTGTTAAGGGGTACATGGGTTTCACGGCTTCAAAAAATCGATTTTTTGTTTTATTTAGTTTTACAACATCTCTAGTATATTGTCAAGTCAATCCGAGTAATATTTTTGGAGATACAGACTAGAAATCTGCAAGAGTGCTTGTTTTCTTGACTCGAGTATACTTGTTGTAAATGCGTCTAGGGAATGATTTTCCTCTCAAATATGAAGTCAGTTCATATACTCACTCATATACTAGTAAAGGGTGATTTTTTAAGAGCTATAGGAAAATTTTTCGAAAAAAAAAACATATAAAATTCAGAAAAATGCATGAAATCTTTATTTGAATCGATAGTACGGTCCATATAATTTAATGTTTGAAGATTATTTCATGCAAATGTTGACCGTGACTGCGCCTCAAATGTTCCATCCGCTTAGTCCAATTTTGGCATACTCTTTCAAACATTTCGGCCGTTATCTCACGAATAAATGCTTCAATGTTGTCTTCCAGCGTCAATTGAAGTGGGCTTGTCTGTATAGACATGAGCCTTAACATAGCCCCACAAAAAATAGTCTAAAGGCGTTAAATTGCACGATTTAGGCGGCCAATTGACCGGTCCCAAACGTGAAATAAAATGTTCACCGAACTCGCCTCTCAATAAGTCCATTGTTGCGCGTGCTGTGTGGCATGTGGCACCGTCTTGTTGAAACCACATGTCCTGCAAGTCAAGCTCTTGCATTTTGGGCAAAAAAAAAGTTGGATATCATCTCACGGTAGCGCTCACCATTCACAGTTACGTTACGATTCGCATCATCTTTGAAGAAGTACGGTCCAATGATGCCACCAGCCCATAAACCGCACCAAACTGTGACTTTTTCTGGATGCATTGGTAGCTCTTGCAATGCTTCTGGCTGATATTCACTCCGAAAATCGACAATTCTGCTTATTTACGTTCCCATTGAGCCAAACATGAGCTTCGTCGCTGACCACAATTTTTCAGTAAAAAAGTGGATCTTCGGCCAACTATCCAAGAGCCCTTTCACCAAAAATTCTACGTTGCGGTAGGTCGTTCGGCTCGCAAAATTTTCCACGTTGTTGAGTAACAGAGGACCAATTTCTGCGAACGGCGACGAATCGATAATTGATGGTCATCATTAACACTGGCCGATACAGCTGCGATATTTTCTTCAGTTCGCACTCTACGTAAGCGTGTTGGTGGTTTAATGTCCAACAATGTAAATTTGGTGCGAAATTTAGTCACAGTAGCCCGAATAGCCGCTTCAGTGGGTCGATTAAACTGACCATAAAATGGAAGAAGCGCGCGATGAACTTTCTTAACAGAGCACGCATTTTGATAATAAAATTCAATAATTTGCAAGCGTTGTTCGTTTGTAAGACGATTCATGGTTAAATTATAGACCAAACTGAAGATGTTTGACAGTGAAACAAAACACGAAACGTGCATGAGCTGTTTAAGCCAGTGTTGCCAAAAAGATAATTGCTAAAAAATCACCCTTTACTTTTCATTCCACCGAGCAGCTAGCATATCTTTTTATACCCTTGCAGAGGGTATTATAAAATTGTCCGTATGTTTGTAACGCATAGAAGGAAGCATCTCCGACCACATAAAGTATATATATTGTCCATGCTATCTCCTCCGTCAGTTTTAACGCTATCCTCACCAAACTTTTCACGAAGTCTTTTGGTACAAATACTCTGCATATTTGTCGGAACCGGCCGGAGCGGATGACTGTAGCATATAGCTGTCATAGGAACGATTGTATTTAGTAGGGTCAGAAATTGTATTTGCACTTATTTGCCCACTTCTTAACCATTTTTCGCGGATATATAAGGCCAACGCTGCGTATGAGTAATACTTAAAACTTTGTTCTATCTTCCCACTTGTTAAAAGTTAATTTAATTAAAAGCTGAGATTGAAATGTTCATTCTGAGATATAAAAGAAAAAAAAGTAAAGTTAACCTTAACCGAGTTATCTAGAAAAACAATTTAATTGATTTTCCACTGATTTTCTTCTTAATAAACTAACAAACTAATCTTGAAGTTGTTTAACAAATCTGCTGATGAAAGATTTGCCCTGTGGCTGAAATAGCTATACAGACAAGCAGCACTCGCACTATTAATAGTCACATTAATAGACTTCTGACATTTTCTTGAAATTCATTGAAAAGTTGCTGATTTATTTTGACATTTCATTGAATAATGGCCACACACACACACTGTCTATGCAATTTGCATAGGTCAGCTATGTGTATTGATTCATGGAGAAATCGTATTAGTGCAATCAAAATATTAAACTAAATTCATTTATGCATTTGTCATATTTCATGTTTTTTGTAGTCAACCGACCTCAGGTCATGTGTAGTCGATTCAATTACGTTACAAATATTATGCTCACTCATTTGATATATGGCCTATCCTTGCTTTGGGGTTAACAGTCTGTTTTCTGCTCCACACACACACACAGACACATTAAAACACTGGTTCTTTTTTTTTTGCCTTGTTGTAGTTCTTTTTGTGCGGCTGACAGGCAAAAAAGCAGGCAACATTTTTCAATTGAATTGGAGAAGGGAAAAACTATTCAAAGGGAGTAACAACAAAACATTACACTGATAGTGTTGACTGTTGGTCAGGGCGCCGGGGGCGAGCTGGGCGTGGCAAACACAAAATCATTCCGAAACGTGGCCAACGACAAAAGTTGAACCGGGTCATATTGACCGTTAACTGAATGGCTAACCGACATGCGAAGGAAACTCTGCCCAGTTTCTGATTACATTTCAGCCAATTCCCAATCGCCCATTGACCTGCCTCAACTTGTCAGCCACAGTTTGCGCCCCTAATGAGACAAATGCTTAACTATCTCGTTGCAAGTTTATACATTTTGCGTCTTTGCCACAATTCTTTGGCAATCGCCGCAGCTTCCGTTTTACGACTTACCCCTGCGCCGCCAAAGCGCTCATGCAAAAGCAATTTCCTGAACTTTTTACCTCCCCCCACCAACCTGCGCCGCACTGGCAAAACCAATACGAATGCGATTATGCCTCTGACGCAGTGAATGATTTTCCCTGTGTGTGTGTGTGTGTGTTTGAGTGCTTACAAATTGCGCGCACTGTAAGTAAGAAATCATTGAGGTTGGTCGGCCCACTAATGGAAAACGACAAGCGGCATGTGGGCAAACGTTTTGATCCCGGCACGTTGCCTTGGCCGGATGCTGGTCGAGCGATAGCTCTGTCTGTTTGGTGTTGGTTTTAAGTATTTCGAGAAATTTATCCGCCAGGCATCCAGCACGTGACATTAGCTCAAGTAAATGCAATTTAGAAATGTGACACAATTTGAATGCCGCCAGCTTAAGAGAGCGAATGGGCTGCTTGCTCTTAGCACTGGAAGGCAGTGAGCCAGTCGTTCGTGAAATGAAAACGAAACTGGCAGCAAGGACTCGTGTAACTGACCTAAAAAAGCTTACGGAAGCTTTTGCTCGGCCCAGCCAGGCGCATGCCCCAAGCTGCCTTCCAGTGGCGAGTCCCATTCGCACGAAGTTCTGTAGGAATTCACAGTCAGTTCACTTCGTATACTCGTTGCAAGCTGTACACGTAGCGGCAGCATTTCGTCAACAGTTAAACGGTTGTCCTTTGAGCAACAACAGCAACAACAACAACAAGGACTCGCCACAACAATAACACGGTTGAGCCTTGCCGGCGGCACCAGTGCGTTTGAAATTTTTTACCAGAAATCCGAGACCCGGAAATCAAGTGAATGTCTCTGTGTCACATCCTTGTTTATCCTTGAAAACGCATTTGCGAGCGTGTGCGAAAGTGAAGAAGAGCGCGTTCATGTGTAGGCGTGTGCGTGCGACTGTTCAACACATTGTCAACTCAACAGAGCCAAAAAGTCAGCTGCGGCAGCTGACAAAAAGTGAAAGCGGAAACGGAAACTGAAACGGCACAAGCGCCAGCAACTGCCACAACTGTGTGCCCCGTGTGCGACTGCATTTGCTATTTTGCCTAGCACTTTGACCCAAATCGTCACCATCCTCATCCTCCCCGCCGCCGCTGCTGCTGCTGCTGCATTCGCGTTGTGTGTGTTTTTGTCGTCTCTCGGTGTCCGTGTGTGTGTGTGCTTGACTGATAAGCCCAGGTGTCATTGCCGTGACAAAGTTTTTGAAGCAACAAAACAGCCAACAGCAGTGAAAGATAAAAAAGTACGAGCAAACAGCTTGCCGAGATAAACAGCAGAGAATCTGTTAGACTTTTCACTTCACTGTGCCCGCGGGGACTTGGATGCATTTAGAGGAGCAGCGCGCACATGTGAGTATAAGGCTTTCACTTTCGCCTATTTATGTGAGATTTGGTTGGCCTAGGGCTAGCACAAAGTTTTGCGGCCCGTTAAAGAGTGGGCGATTTTCTTGGAAATGACTGCGTAATTGTTGCTCGTTGAATTTGCAATTCACAAAGGGCAAAGCAATTCAAAGCAATACACAAAGTTTGAGTGTAGCAACCGAGTGGACGTTTCCGGGCCAACCTTTCCAAATAGTACATCTAATTATGGACTTTTGGACTCGTGTTTATGTTGCTAAATTCATTGTTTATATTTAGCAAAAACTCAGCCGGAAGCATAGGTCGATTTCAAGTGACAGATTATGGGGATATTAGCAAACAAAGAATCATTGCCGCAGCGATAGCAGCAGCCGCCGCTTCAACAATTTATATAGTAGAAAAGAGAGGGAACTTAGGGCTGGATAGTTTCATAATTCCTCAATCTTCTACATTTAGTAGGCAAATATGCTGTAACCGGTCGGCTTGGATATTGAAGAGCTTTGGAATATATATCAACTTTGTCAAAATTTGAATTTTGGACCTTCTAAGTTTCTAAGTTTGTAAGGGTTCGATCCCGCCTCGGAACATCTAATGAATGAATAAACTTTACACCATGATTAGCCATGCAAGAGCAACCTCAAGCTGCCGTTCGGATTCGGCTTTAAACTATAGGTTCCTTTCTCTTGTGCGATAATTAGAAGAGCACAAGCCAGGAGATTGAGAGGAGCTCGTCTTTGGCCCTTTGGGGCTGTGTCAAGCCATTTTACATTTTACAACTTTACCCGAGGTGTATTCAAAAAGTTTGGATACTTAGTGAGTTTTGTACAGCAGTTTTAAGTTCTAAGATGGCTCAATTGCTGAGAGAGGTTTACCTTACCATGACTTAATGCCAGCATTTTCAGTAATATTTCTATTCTATTTTAACGTAGCCAAGTATAGGAATTTTCTTATTATTTCATAAACATTTCAACGATTTCCTCTGCGTCCAGTTCTATCCTCATTAAAAACGAATCTTTAAATAAGTTTAATCTCGTTAATCAAATATGGCAGAGGCGTTACAGCAGGACAAGGGTCGCCGTAAGCACAGTCCAACTTTGTTTTCGTTTTAAGTGTGACCAGGTGTGATTAGACACTTTCTATGAAAAATTTGCACTATTTTAGTACAATCTTAAGGTCTGTATCCAGATGTGAATTAATTTCGATGTAAAGTAAAATTTTCATAAAAAATAACGGAAGAAAAGTAGAAGTAAAATTTTGCTTCAAAATTTGTATGAAAATTTTACTTTACTTCGAATTAATTTACATCTGGACACAGGCCTTAAAAAACTTAAGTAATTTTCAACTTGGACTATCAAAACGAGGAAAGGTCTAGGGAAATCGTCGGAATGCTCATGAAATAATAGAAAGTTCCTTTCCTTGGCTACTTTAAGTGTGACAAGGTGCGATTAGACACTTGTATATCGCGGTTTGTGCACCATTTTCCGCCCATTTCTTCTACTTAGAAACCTTCCCGGGCAAGCGTCTAGCCAATCCCCAAAGATTCACTGAAATTAAGAACTTTGCAAATATTGCGGTTTCTGGACCATTTTCCACCTCCAGGTCGACCTCCATGTCCACCTCCAGGGCCACCTCCATGGCCACCTCCAGGTCCAGGTCCCGCACACAACCAAGTACAAAGAAAAACGGGAGCCCGCGTTGAACTGAATATTTTTACAATTTTCCCAGTCAGGTCTTGGCCACCTTTATAGTCCAGATATCTTCAACCCACTCAACCTTTACCCACCGATTTCCGCCAAGAGGGGTAGATTTTCCAGAAGACTGGTATGCAGTCATTGTTGAATTTTCATATAGATCTTTGAGAATGAATTTGAGCACGATCGGATGATAATCAAAAAATTTGCATCCAACAGTTTTCCGCTCAATTCCCGACTTTTGGGGTAGACTTTCCATGAAGTTGAAAGTCACGTTGATCATATTTTTTATGTATAACTTTGAAAATGAGTTTGGAGCTAATCGCTGGGAACTAAAATTCATCCCATACAACCTTTACCACCAAAGGGGGTGAATTTTCCGCAAAATTAAAATGCTGTCATTGTTAAATTTTCATATAGAACTCTGAAAGTAAATTTGAGCTTGATCCGATGATAAACAAAAAAGTTGCATACAGCAGTTTTCCGACCATTTTCCGACTTTGGGGGTAGATTTTTCAAAAGTTGAAAGTCACGCTGATCATATTTTTTTATGAGTAACTTTAAAAAAGAATTTGGAGCTCATCGCTGGAAACTAAGTTCAACCCATACAACCTTGACCACCCAATTTCCACCAAGGGGGGTGAATTTTCCGGAAAATTTGTATGCAGTCATAGTTAAATTTTCATATAGATCTCTGAAAATAAATTTGAGCCTGATCGGATGAAAATCAAAAAAGTTCCATACAACAGTTTTCTATGAATTTTCCACATTTCCCGACAGAATTATCTAAAACCGTTTCTTAGTACTCACCTTCAGCATAAGATAAAACTACTGTAAAAAATTCAGCTTTCTATCTCTTATGGTTTGTCCTGTGCGACGATCACCATTCAGTCAGTCAGGTTAAACAGTTTTATATATATAGAAGGTATTACTGTATTTTTCAGTAGACTGCATAGCTTGTGTGTGACAAATGTACCAAGTTGATTAAAAAGAGTTTAAGTGTAACTCTTTTATATCTGCAGAGCTTTTCATACTGGATTCTCTTAAAATTAGTAGTCGCTAGCAAATTTTTTTAAGTCGGGTTCTAAAGATTTACGCAGTCAAGCACTGCTTTGTTAAGATTTCCCAATCGAAGTAAAGTTCGCAACTTCTTACAAAGAGTGCGAATCTTTGATATGTTTAAGCGGTTCGGATCCGAATCGGTTTGCAGCCATGATCAAAAATTTTAATTGAGTATTAAAATAGTCTGGCGAAAATTAAAATTGACCTCACCAATTTCCTGGGAAAAAATACATGAAATCAAGGAAACAGGGTATTTTGGAGTCGGGGCACTCGACAACTGCGCCTTTTCTGCTTCGAAAATGAGCTTGGAGCTACTCGCACAGGAAGTAAACTGAAACCTAATAACTACCTGAAAAACCTAACTAACACCCAAGGAAGTGAGTTTTCCGGAAGGTTGGAGTGCAGTCATTAGTAATTTATTTATATGTATTCTATTGATACCCCCTGTATATTAAAATGGTTCGGATGTTTGTAACGCTTAGAAGGAAGCATTTCCGACCACATAAAAGTAAAAATAGCTTGTCAAGATGACACTGCCCCAAAGGGCCAAAGCCGAGCCACTCTCAATCTCTTGGCTTGTACGCTTCTAATTTTAGCACAAGAGAAAGGGACCTACAGTTTAACGCCGAATCCGAACGGCAGTTTGAGAAGCTTTTCATAGCTAATTACTGCAATGCTGGCGCCAACAGCAAAGAGGTGTGGCCGGGTGTAAAGTTTATTCAAAGAAAAAAACTATTCATTAGATGTTCCGAGGCGGGATCGAACCCACGACCTCATGCACAGCGGTCGCGCACGCTGAGCCACCCGGCCACAACTTTCCGACCACATAATATATATATATATTCTTGATCAGCATGACGAGCTGAGTTGATTCTGACACCCTGTCCGTCTGACCGTCAGTCAGCTCGTCCGTCTGCTTCTATGCGATTTTCTCCGTTTTCCTGAAGATTGGTATTAAATGTGAAGATATTACAATGTTTGAGTCTCTTGTTCCATATTTTTTATGCGTAGATTTTCGGTCTAACTACCTTGATTACTTATTATTCACTTAATGATTGTTGAATTTTCCTACAGATATTTGAAAAAGAGATTGAACCTGAACCTGTGCTCAGAACTCGCTTTCTGCATTAGATAAAACTACGGCAGTCACCAGTCAGTCAGGTTGAACTCTTTTATATACTTATAGGTGGGGTTAGGAATAATAAATTTGCATAACCTTCTGATCTTCCTTTCCTCATTTTTAATAATTACAGGGTATGAAACGCAATCAACTATGCAACTTTTGTTACTTAGGAAGCATAGAAAACAAAACGGCATAAACAGAGGTGCATTATGATGCTTATAATATGTCCATCTACCCTCAGATCCAATACTAATCACACTATTAGGGATATAAGTGATTGGGCGGAATCAGTCAGAATAAGTATCAATGTGGGCAAGACGGGTCTCATTCTCTTTACCAAGACGTAGAAGTACTGCAAGGAATTCTCCCAAGAATAGGCTTGACCGACTTTCTTAATTGCCTTTAAATTTAAATCTCCAAAAATGTGGCAGATTGTGGAGGCAATCAATATATATAAAAATCTGCATTATTAATCGATTAACCAAGTGGAAACATATTGGGATATAAAATAGGCTATTCGGCTGGATCTGCCCACATAGGAATTATATAAACTTTAATCTCTGCTTGGAACTTTTGGAAAGTCTAGCTTTACTACCTCCTGAGCTGTTGCACTAGATGATCTAACCTTAATCAAACTTATAACTAACATCTCGTACTCTCCGCAAATCTAGTTTAGTCTCAATCCTGAAGCAAAGGTGGGTACTAGTTAGTACCAGAGCCAAGTCCCACCTGTTTATACATACAAAAATTTTAAACTATCAATTCATTCTCCCAGTGTAATTCTGGCAATTATATTTAGCCAGCCAACTTTTCTTAACGCAGCAGAACTTTTGCATTTATTCGCTCGATAAGTTTGCCAAAAAAAGTATATAAAAAAAAGACCCTAGCTGGCTACCAATCAAATGGAAAGTATTAAAAGGATGCGATTTGTATCTAACTGGGGACGAACAATGCGGGCGCAGCAGATAAGCCCAGCACCAGGCACGGCCAAGTTACAAGAAGGAGTCACAAAAGTGAATGGAAATTAGAGTTTGGCAGCGACTGCAACAGCTAAAAGCGACCTTGCAGGCGGAAATTGAATGGCCCAGCTGAGGAAAATAGAATATTAAATTGCGCACACTCAAAATTCATGACTATGCTAAACTGGTTGCTGGGCAAATGCAGGCCACATAACATACATGGGACGTGCTCAACATGACATCATCGCGCAATGAACAAATATCTAAATGAATTTTAAAAACAAAACTGAAGACTTTCCAGACGGAGACACAATAAACTAGTCAGGCAAAAGCTCCACAGCAGGCTGCCAGCCAGTCTGCGCATCGCGTACGATCCATAAGGCAGGCAGCCAAGTAGTCAGCCGCCTTAGCCATAAAATGGGCCCAGTACTTGCTGCAGCTCCTGCCTGATAATCCTTTATTTAAATATCTCTAGTTTTTCTTTCGTTTTTATTTGTTTGTGGATATTTTGCATAAATAACTATGAACATGACAGCCGGAGGAGCCGGGCAAAAACACACACTCAAACAGACAATCAAATCAAGTCAAGAAACTAGAGCAAAAAGTGTTTCCAGTGTTTTTGTTGGCTTCAAATTTAAATATTTGCCAAGTTGACTTTTTGGGTCTCGGGGCGTATGATTAATGCTCACATGTATAAGGGGCTGCTGCATGGCCTGCAATACTCATTAGCAATTACATGAGGCGTCAAAATGGCAGCCCCCTGAGCTTACCCCAGCGCTAACAATGTCAGCTAAAATTTGTGTCAACGTCCAGACAGTCAGCCACTGACAAGGTGATGAAAACGCTGACATAGGCCCCGTTGCCGCCACGCCCATACATGTGCGTGCGCGGGCTTTCAAATATCAAATTCACATTAATTTTGACATCGAAGCGGAAATACATTTAATTGCTTTCTGGGCTAAGGCGAGGACGCACACACACACACACACACTCACACTCACTCACGTAGCAGGACCCACGGCTGACTGAATCACGTAGCCGCGACAACGACGACTTTTGCCATTAGCACTGCCTGCGTCTCTAAGGGATTCATACACAAATATTTGGCTTTTCTTAGCAATTTTCATGTGTTTCCATTTTGTCATTTCATTAAGAAACCCTTCGCGTCTGCGAGTGTGTATGTGCAAACATACATACATACATAGTCTTAAGTGTAGCTTATTTTCCCTGGTTTTGGTTCTTCCAACCATAATCGCCTGGGGCCTGGTTACAGGGCAAAATATTTATTAAAGGAAAACAACATTTTGCGGATTTTGATTAACTGGAAAACAAGTTAATTAAAGGTAAACATTTTATAAATTTAACACCACAAAAGCCCTAAGAATATGTAAGTAACTTCAGTCGTTAGAAATGGTGGAAGCTATGTGGATATATAGTATTGATATTGTTGCAAATATCGTAAGTATGTATAGTATCAATTTTTCAGAATAAAAATATTAAGTTGATTTGATAATTATTTTAACTATTGCGAAAAAAGTATTGATATCAGGAATGCAAATCAGTTCTTAACCGAACCAAATCAAACCGTAACTATTCAAGCTGATAAGCCGAACCGCAAAGTACAAATTAAATCGCTTTGCTTCGGGTAAGTTCACTGACGAGCTTGAGAAATCATAATACTTGATTTTTGAGTTTTTGACAATCAAAACAGGTCGCTAAAACCCATTTGCATATATAACAACGGAAGTCTCGCCGTAGTGTTTGTTGTAAAACCCGAAATGGATTCTCTATTAAGCAAACAATAAAATCCTTGGTGTTTATAGAGGGATTAAACAAGAAAGTTTTCAGTAATTAACAGTCGCCATTAGTGCTAAAAATGGAGTAAAAATATCACTTAGGAATTCTTCATTCTTACATTTCTCAAGTCTTTATTCTAAATACAATAATAAAATAATATAATAATAATATGTTCCTTTATTTCCATTGCTTCAGAAAGATTAGTGCAGATTATACAATAAGTTTTTGATTTTGGAACAATACGACATTGATTTAAAATCGACTGTCGGTAAAGAGAGATCAACTATATAACTAATTTTAAGCGAACTCTGTAATTATAAGTTTGCTATATGATAGAGAGCTTGTTACTTAGTTAGCTAATTTTTCCCATCTTTCATCATCTTCTCCATTTATTCTTGCAACTATTTCCTCTTGCGTGAGTACTATTTTCCCAAAAAAATCAAGCTCGTATGCTTTTGAGGATTGGACATCTGCCTATAAAATATTCTAAGTCCTCGCATTCGTCTAAGTTGCATAAGGTGCATTCATCTGGCCCATTTCGCAAATGTTTGTTCAACACTATTAAATCACCTTGCTTTAAAAATCCACATTACTTTGTCCCATTTGTGCGTTTCATTAAAGTAGCTCGGTCCAAGGCCATGGTCCAAATACTTAAAGAACCTATGCGCGCTACCTAACAATCTGCTCCACATAGCTTGGTATTCTTGTGTTACTAGTAGCTTCTTAAGCACTTGTGCCTTATTTCGCCACTCCTTCCTGGTCAACGGTAAGCTTCAGTCCAAATTAAAGCTGACACTAAAATCGTTAAGACTCTTCGCCCATCCTATTTTGTTCCTTAGCAGCATTTTTGAGAATCGGTTTGGTAGCCTGGTTGATTCGAAGTCAAACAGCGTACTTTTCATATAACGAATGTGCAGGTCAAGCGTAAAAATGTGAGCAGGGTAATTCCAGTTTCCAGTTGGATGCAATAGTTCGGGGTGCAGTCCGCGAGCCTGAACATTTTCTGAATGAAAAAATTTTGCAACTTGTTCACTTCTTTGAAATAGGAAGATACCCATACTTGCGCTTCATAGCTTTGAACTGATCGGCGGACAGCCTGGTACAGTTTCCACTTGGCTCCTAGTCCAACATCTCTGTTTCTAGATAAATATATAGGAACTTGCAATTGGCTTGATGGTATACTGATGAGATGCACCCGGAGGGCTTTGGAATAGCAAACCATTGCTATCCATATGTACAAAAATCATTGCTGATTTCTATTGATTATTGAATTACAATTAACAGATTGAGGAAATGACTCGTTAGGTGGTCTTTAACATTTAAAGAAGCTGTTTTGTAGGCAAAAGTATTCTATGACAAAATGTTTAATATTTTAAGGCTAAGCTAGACCAAATAGAGTTGATTCAAACAAAACCCGCACTAATACTTTATATTGCGATCAAACCCAACGGACACAACTTTATGTTACATCAATTAGTATCGGACACCCAGGTTAATGTGTGTGTGACCGGGTGGCTCAGCGGTTAGTGTGCGCGACCGCTGTGCAAGAGGTCGTGGGTTCGATCCCACCTCGGAACATCTAATGAAAAGTTTTTTTTTGAATAAACTTTACACCCGGTCACCCCTCTCTGCTGTTGGCGGAAGCTTTGTAGTAATTATCCATGAAAAGCTTTTCAAACTGCCGTTCGGATTCGGCGTTAAACTGTAGGTCCCTTTCTCCTTCAGAGCATTGTTATTTTCGTTTGCGAAGGCAAAGAAAGCACCTGTCATTGAATTTCCCTTAAAGTTATTCTGACATAAGAACCCACGGTGGTTAGAGGGAGATGGACATTGTCAACAAACTCTGAGCGCGACGAGCTGAGTGTGACTCTATGAGAGCGTAAAGCCGATTCATTTTTGATGATGCAGCAGCTTGCATATCTGAGTCTCTCTGCGTTTTACGATTGTGAAAGGTTGGTAAAATACTAAAAGAACAAGAAACATTATCGGTATAGCATTTTGATCATCTATTACAACAAGTTGGTCTATCTGTGTGTGTGTGTTACAGTGAACAATGCCTGCAATACATAGGGGGAACTATTTTGACCATCAAACGAATGCTGCAACAAACATGCGTACCATGTCGCAATTGCGTTCTTTTTATTCATAAGAGGTACGAGCTTTTCGAAATCAACAACAACATTTGGACAAGCGAGCCGGAAATTTGTTAACACGCGCAGAAGAAGTATATAGAGAATTTATATCTGCTTCTTTCCTTCGTCTCGCTTTCCAGTATGAGTCAGATATCGTATATTCCGCTCATCCGAAAGTCCCTATTGGTGCTATGAAAAAGAATGTCCAATATAAAAGTATCGATAAAGCTCAATTTAGACGACCTGACCTGAGTATCAAAAAACTCAGCTGAGGAACTTAGTTCAGCATTTACACATGTCTGATGTCAGCACTTACACCTGAGCGCTCAGCTGAGTAGGCTCAGATTCCAGTTTACACGGGCTGACAGATACTCAGATACAAAACTCACCTGAGAGATCAGGTCTTGTAAATTGGGCTTAGAAAAACTTTTTAATATCGACATAGATTTCTTCTAAATGTGCGGCCAATCTACTAGCAAGGTTCAGGATCAAATAAACAAGTAATATTTGCTCATAACTATAAATCAAGGCACACACTCTACCACAAAGCAGGCTGCCCAACTACACAACTGCTTCAACAATATCAAAATTTGAGGTTTTGCTTGTGCATTGTTACTTCTAGTTGGGCTCAAAATGACATTAGAAATTCCTAAATGTTTGGTTATAAAAACTTTCATACTCACTCGATTTAAGCGGCATTATTAAATGAAATGACTGTAACAAAATTGATGCCCTTCCGTCTTACACACAGCCTAGGGACGTTTTATGACTGAAAATCCAATTAAACTACCCCATAAACATTTACAATGCACGGCAAAATGTTAAACAGCCAATTAAAATTACAGCTCTTAACCAAATTAAGCCCCTTAATAAGGACTTTGCATAATCAAAGCGGAGTCCTACTACTGCTCCGACAACATGATGACATCCAATTGATGACTGGGAAATTAGTCGAAGTGGCCATCAATCATGATTGATTGTGAATGTCCCACCTGCTTGCAAATTGCCGCTTTAATATCTAATTAGCTGTCTAGATTACGGTTTTCGGGCGTTCTTTTTGTTGCGCTGCTTAATTATTGAATATATCAACTAATTATGGTAAGAGCATGTGTTGGCCTTCATGTTCGCTGATCTGTGTTACTGTGTCAACCACATACAGAGGCTCACACACACACACACCCAACATTCTATTAGCACTCGAATGAATTATTAATAACAATGTCAGGTACAAAGCCCGAAATAGCAACTGATGGGAGGGGGCACTTAAACTTTTGTTGTGTTTGTTTAGGTCTAAGCAGAAAATCATTAGTTAAAATACGCAAATATCTCTAACGTTTTTATTAGCCGAGCAAGAAGTAATTGCCGCAATTAGGCACTGAATGGTATGACCATAGAGAGGCGCTAGGTAACTGCATTGCGTTGTCCTAAGTAAGCACACACACACACACACACTAAAGCCGAGAGTGAATCAGGACCCAGGCCGTGTTGTGGGTCCCTGGGGGATTAAGTAAAGCGTGAATACGTTTTGCTTGCTCGTTAACTAAGAATTACCCTTCGTGCAAGTGTCTGTGTGTGTGTGTTCCATGTAGAATATTTTTTCTGTTTTGCTCTACTCGTCTGTATCGCTCGTTGCCTTTGCACTTGGTTTACTTTGTTCTACTTTTTCATCCTGGCTCACAGAATCAGAGCCAGCGAGTGTGACATCGACAGGCATTGGCCTTGTCACTAATTTTCATAGAAGAGTTAGAGGAGCTTGCGCTCATTTAGGCAAACTGTTTCAAGCCTTATCAGCTAACTAAGCCTATTCTTCTTACTATACTTCTTACAGGACGTACACTTCTAGAGAAAACAGTGGGCTACACCCTACCATACGTTTTATCAAACTTTAGTTCGTTTTTACCTAACAATCAACTTTTGTTGCTTCATTAAGTTGACTTCAAATTTGAGTATCATCATCATTGTGAACATCATTTCAGTTCTTAAATACCATGAACACTTTTCGGTTTCTCCAAAACTATATTCAGGGGGTTTGTTTCCAAGTCAGGTCAATACTTATTTTCTCACATTTGTTTGGAAAGTTAAGCTCAGTTAATCTAAGCTCAGCTCGGAACTAAATAGATTGAACTAATTTTTGCCCTATGCTAGGTTTGTTTCGTTGACGTAGAACGCCAAGTATGTTCAAGTTGCAAGCAAAATAGCAGCCCACCTCCTGCCCAAAAAACTTCGCGGCGCTGAGATCATTAAGTTGATCAATTGTGGTATCGCTTGCGTACTTAGTTTCTTTTTATATCTTCTAAAATTGGTAGGAATTGAAAAAAGTGGAGACTGAAACTCAGTGGGAAAAGGTGCCCCTGCACTAGGAGCTGAAGTATTAGTGTAAAAAACGCGGACGAGCACACACACTATGCACCTTTTAAAAACCGGGGTTTCTCCTTTAAGGCTAGACGGACTTCCGAAGTAACGAGAATTTTTATACAAAAATTAAGGGGAAAAAAACGATTTTCTTATACTCAGTTAAAAGGTCAAGTACTGTGATCAAACCCCAGTTAACTTAACTAAAAATACCAAAAAATTAAATTTTCGGCGTAACTTTCTGTAAAAACTGGTCACCCTCGACCTACGTTCCACGTTGACGAAATACTTGGCTGCGTAAGCTAAATTACTTGGAGGATGAAGTCGACTGTACTTGTACGGTCCGCTCAAGCAGCTCACGAGCTTCAAACTTCATGAAATATATCAAGTGAGAAGGCGATTCAATTATCCAAGTTGGCCTCTATGCGTCTTCGGTAAGTAGGCTGAGAAATCGCAGAAGCTTTGTAACTAGACTTTAAGAGTTAGCGACCCAGCGAACCCCAGCTACTTAAACAACAGAAGAAGCTTAATTACTTACTTTGAAGTCCGTCTAGGCCCTTACAATTTGGAGCTCTTGTGGCTTGCAAAAGATTTTGTTCATATAAATTGGCTTACACCGCCGTATGCAGGCTCAGGGCATCCCATATAAAGAGGTTATTTAATAAAAACTTAGCTGACAGACATCATTGCTACCTTAAAAATATTAGCCTATAGTAACGTGTCGGCAAAAAACAGTTTGGTTAAGGACACAACGAAAAAAGGGAGCGAAAGACAGTTTCAGTTCTGGTTTTGTTCATTTCTGTTGTGTTATTCCTATGACAGCAATACACCATAGTCATTCAATCCGGCCGGTTCCGACAAATATGCAGCTTAATTGTACTAAAAGACTTCGTTTTGTCAAGATAGCTTTAAAACTGACGGTGGAGATAGCATAGAAACAGGCGGACGGATATGGCTAAGTCAACTCAGCTCGTCGTGCTGATCAAGAATTTATATACTTTATGTGGTTGGTGATGCTTCCTTCAATACTGTCATAGAAACGACCGGTCGAAAAACTAGTTTTATTGAGAAAAACTTTTTTGTTTTCAATGGAAATGCCTCCAAACTTCGTATTTTTTAGTTGGCTATGCTTTCCCATGATTCCACAATGTTTGGTCGAAATCGGTCATCGATATAGTATAGCTGTCATAGAAAAGTAGAGTCTGAAAAGTAGTCTAAGTAAGGAAAGTTTTTTTGTTTTCAATGGAAATGTTCTTAAAATTTCTTTTACTTATTTGGCAAGCATCCACACATTTCTACAAAGTTTTCTCAAAATCGGATGACTATAGCATTTAGCTGTCATAGGATCGATCGGTCGAAAAACTAGCTCGTGACAAAAACTTAATTTGTTTTCAATGCAAACGTCGCTTACGTTCTCTTACATTTATTTGAAATACTTTTACACAAATCTACAAAGTTTTGTCAAAATCGGTTGACTATAGCAGAAGAAAACGAAGTTCTAGTGAGAATAACTTTTTGTTTTTAATGGAATAGCCTCCAAAAAATTTACATTGTTGTTTGTTATGGTTTTCCATGATTCCACTAAGATTGGTCGAAATCGGACATCAATATATCAATCAATATAATTATTATTACTTTTTAATAGCTAATGTGTTTTCCCTTTGCCGTTATAACCTTCTGAAGACAATTAGGCATGGAATCCACCAATTTGTGCAAAGTTATAGTTATAATTTGTTCCCGTTCTGCAACCATATCGTCCTTAAGTTGCTTAAGTGTCTCAAACTGTCGACCATTCTTACAAACTCTGGCTGATGAGATTCCCCAGAGGTCCCCAATGTGGTTAAGGTCCAGATTAATTGCTGGTCACTCCTAAATCGGAATGTTTCTGGATGAAAGAAAACCTTTTGTAGTGTCTTGTCGGAAAATCCAATTATCCTCGAAAAGGTCATCACCAAACTCAACAAGCTGGCTTTCCAAAAACTCTCCATAGATCCTGGCATAAGTTTTGATTGAAATACAGCACATCCGAGTCGTGCCAGAATAACGCAAATCAGACCAAGACATTAAGAATCCGCAACCGTGGTTCCCTTTGTGCCGGGATTGCCGTGGCTACCGTAAATTGCGCCAATATTTATGGCAGCCACATAAGCCTCCTAAATTTAGTCGTGGAAATCGTTGACCTTTGACTTCGAATAGCGGCTTCAGGAAAAAACTACAAAAAATAAATATACTACTGGTTGCCGCTTTAGTAATTAGCCTTGAAGCTTCTCAAGCTGCCGTTCGATTCGGCGTTAACGTAGTCCCTTTCTCTAAGAAGTTTGAGAGAAGCTCCTTTGCCTTTGGGGCTGTGTCAACTTGACAAGCCTTGGAGCTTTAGGATACGAAAAAATACTATATTAGAGTCTCTACCACCAATTGCATACTTTGGGGCATCAGCAAGAAAAAGAATATTTTTTGATTCTTACACAAGTGCTAAAAAGAGGTATATTCCATTAAAAAATCGCAGAATTTTTGGGATAGATCATTTCAAAGCTAAATAGTGGTACTTTTCGATAGTATCAAAGAGAGTCCAAACAATAGAATGGATTCCCCTGAAAACGCTCCTAAAAAGGGTCAAAATATGCACTTTTAGCAACTTTAAGCTTAAATTACTAATAAATCTCGACGCGATGGACAATTTCTGAAAACGCAGTCTTGCTTAGCTAACGAAAATCATCTAGAATTACTACCAACCCTTCCATATACTCAAATTTTTTTGCCTTGTGTAGTTCACGGAAAAAAATATGAAATAATCGAGACGCCCACTGCCAAATTCACATAAAACTAAGCTTGCACATATACTTATTACCTAAGAAAATGCTGTCACTCCACACAAAAGTCAGGATAACTCTCTACGAATGGTGTCCAAAGCAGGATTTTGCATAAGGATTCTAAAAAGAGAACCCATTATTCTTACCGCTAAGGCATGAGTTGATCCCGAATGTCTTGATATTTTCATTTAGAGCAGCGATGGGCGAGCTCTTGCTCCCACGTGGCGTCAGCCGCACATAGTCGTTTCGCTTCGAAGCGAGTTAAAACAACAAATACATTGCGCATCAGCTCAGGGCGCCTATAAGTCGCACAAGCAGTCAGCAAAACAGGTGCAGTGTGCGTGATCGAGACGATTGCAAAAACAAATACATGTAGTGTGTGTCTGGCTTGCCGACTGGAGCCTCATAAATAAGGGTTGTTTTTTCTGTTGTTGTTGGTCTGCTCCCAATCTCAAATCGTATGCCCACCGTTGGTTAAGAGCAGCGATGTTTCTCCATAGCCCCCAGGGGCCGAGCGCAATCGGCTATTTACACGCTCACGAGCCGAGCGCATGCAGAAGTCGGGCATATGAGCGTAAGCAGCGCTCTCTTTGCTTACATTCGATGCCCAGACGTCGAGCAGGACAGTTCAAAGCCGGGCTGTGTCGCTTTAATATCGCACACCTTCTTCTTGAACATCGCTGGTTTAGAGTAAGGTAGTACTTTTAAGTTCTAAACGTGCTACGCTAAAACAATTGATCAATCATCACGCAGCAGCCAGGAAGGAAGAGAGAAAGAAGAGACGCAAATGCTGTTGTGCTGCTGACTATTTATTCAATAGGATTTCGTTTAAGTAACTATAATGAGGGCCGATTTCTCAACTTCAACATAGTTGCTGTGTCAGATAAATTTTGTCTTACACTGTTATTTGTAAGTTTAAATAACAGATGCTCTATGTAACAGATGAGAAAACGGCCCTTAGTTAAATTTTGTCATTTATAAAAGTACATAATTCGGTAGCCTTCCCTGTAAGCTTGTTTAGAACTTCAGAACGATAAACTTTTAAACTTAGAACTGAAGAAGAAAGAACCATTGAAACAAATATTAAGTTTATTTAGGAAAGGAACTTTCTTTGCACCCAATGCAGTTCTCTTTTTATTTCAAGACAGAAAATAGTCTTCGTCGAAAAAGTATTTGCTTAGAAGTTGTAACAATAAATCTAAAGATTTGATAGCAAATAAAAAGTCAAATAATTTCGTTCCCTCTAGCGAAACTAAAGCAGCACTTAAACTTATTTTTTGTCTTGTCTTTTTCGTTCTTTAAATATTCACACACAATATTCACAAGTAAAACAGCACTCTGCATGCTTCCTCAGGCCTTAATAAATACACAACAAATACGGGGCGTATACTTAATCTGCGTTCAATGTCCAATGGCCACAGCGCACAAAAGCGCCGGCGGTTATTTTTGCTCTTTATGTCAAATGAAGCGTGCAAATGCCACAAACGCCCCCCTAAAGCCTCAACATTAAATGCGCAGCCCAAAAACATGCGCTGCAGGCACTGGGCCAGGATGACACAGGAGGAGCAGGAGTGCGTGCGAGTGTGTGTGTGTGTGTTGGTCTAACAAGTGACCCAGGCAGGACCACAAATGCCGCCTTGTTGATAGAGTCATCAGCTGAAAATCGATAAGCAAAATAAAAAATAGAAGAAGAAGAAGAAGGGAGGAATGAGATTCCCCACAATTTCCGTCTCATTTGTTTGGCTTGCCAAATGCCAAATTAATTTATGCCTTTAAGCTGCTGCTCAAAATTAGCAGCAGCAAGCACGAGACGCAACTAAAAATGTATGTTGCGCCAAAATATAATAAAGCCATAAATTAAATTAGTGCGCAATATTTAAGCACAAATAATTCAAACGACGCACACAAAGCCAGCAGTTGCAGCCGCATGAAATATGCATAATAAACGTGAGGCCAAGCGGGCACGCATATGGCATTGTTGTTGTTGTTTGTTTATGCGCACGTTGGGCGGGGGCAGTGTGAAACTCATAATCGAATTAGTTGCAATAAAGCACAAAATTAATTTCCGCTCTGCAGGCCGCAAGCCGCAGAACATAAAAATGCAGGCGAATGAGGCGCTGAAAAGTATGCTACACATGATGAAATAATTTATGCATTGACCGAGAGGGACACAGTGAGAAGAGAGAGAGAGCCACTTTAATGGCAATCAGTGAAGTAAAATAAAGGGATAAGAGCATAAGCATACGAGATAGGAATACGAATACAAATGGAGTGGCTGGCCAGTCCATTCAGCAAACAAAGCTGTAAATAAACACCACAGAGAACGAGCGAGAGAAAGAGTCAGAGAGAGAGCGCAAAACAATGCTGGGGATCTGTGCCACGCACACAAATTCAATTTTCTTGCCAGGACCAGACTCCTCTGTGCATTATGTGGCAGCATATTTATGCCACAAAAGCTTTTGCTTTGGCATGCCTCGCATACATGCCTCGAACCCAATAACATCTTTATGCCAACGCGCTGCCATATTTGCCAAGTTCTATGGCATACTTTTCATCGCTCAGGCATTGTTGTGTTGGAAGGGGGGAAAGTTTGAATTTTTTCTTCTTTTTTAAAGTTTTGTCGATTGCACGAAAAATGCCTGTACTTCATCCTGCTGCGTTGCTGTTGATATTCCCCCATTGGCCGGCAATATGCAATATTTCTCAAGTCTTTGTGTGAGCGTAGACAACAGTCTATGCTGTCGATGGAATCAGTCATGGCCCGGGGCCGGAGTTTTAAAAATCCACCAGGCAACAGTTAAAACTTCTGGCCAAGGGAATATCTTTTAAGTCTCACATGCCCCAAAGTGCTATTACTGAAATTGAAGACATCTATGTATAAGTTGCCCTTTCTTCCCTATGCATGTGATGCCACTCACACATGTGCGTGCTCCGTTTTTGTTGGCAACGCTTTTATGGTAATGAGCTCACATTTCAAGCAGCGGCAGCGGCAGCTAAGGAAGAGCGAGAAAATATTTTGACTTGCGAAAAGTTTGTAGAGGCTTATCACATAACACAAAATGGAGCCCACCACACCCCGGGCATCCATATTAAAGGCGCTGCAGCGTGTGAAATGTTTATTTCCGTAATTTCACTTGAGCATCCTTTCGCTGCAGACGTTTGTTACAGTCTGCGCGTTTCATTTGCGCCCCGGCCGCGCCTTTGTTTTTAAATCTTGATGTCGTGTGCTCATTTTTGCCGCGACATTGTTTTTGTTATTGCTGGCACTTACATGTTTTGGCCCAACTTGATCCCAAGGCGACCCCAAGAAGACCTTGAACGCGCTAACCTTCAGCGTGGGCTGTGCCCATTTACACTTGATTTACTTTGCACTTTAAATTGACTTCAAATGCACCGCGAGCAAATCACAAACTAACTGATTAATGCCATGATTTTTCCCCGTTTTTTTTTTTGCCATTTTTCATAGAATTTCCATTGCAAATTCTAATTTCAATTTGCGCTTCTCTCGCTCTTTGTACTTGTTTTTGAGCTGTTTTATGCAAATCAGCATTATAAATCCGCATGGTAGTTGTAGTATCATAAAAATATGCACGAGTGAGCACATAGACAAGCACTTCGAAGTGTAGAGCTAGCTTTTGTCTCTTCGCTTGGCAGGGCAAACAAACAAAATTCAAAAATTCAACAACAGCAAATCTATGGCAATCATAAAAGTATATTAAATACGATTATAAACAGATACATATTTACTTGTCTATCTACACATATATATGTATATATGTGTGTGCATGTGTATCTTCCTATTAATTCTGTGTGCTGACGCAGAAAATAAACGACGAAAACAGTCGCTAACAATCAAAAGAAATTTATACTGGAAAATATTTGACGAGATGTAAAGAAAAAGTGAAGCTAAGTTTGGCTGTGACGATGTTTCAATGTCTTGGCCTTGAGTGAAACAATTTTTAGCAATAAGTTTACTCAAACTCGGCACTGACCAACTTTGATATACCCATTAATAAAGGGTGATTTTTTAGCTATTATCTTTTTGGCAACACTGGTTTAAACAGCTCACGCACGATTCGTGTTTTGTTTCACTGTCAAACATCTTCAGTTTGGTCTATAATTTAACCATGAATCGTCTTACAAACGAACAAGGCTTGCAAACTATTGAATTTCATTATCAAAATGCGTGGTCTGTTAAGAAAGTTCATCGCGCGCTTCTTCCATTTTATGGTCAGTTTAATCGACCCACTGAAGCGGCTTTTCGGGCTATTGTGACTAAATTTCGCACCAAATTTACATTGTTGGACATTAAACCACCAACACGCTTACGTAGAGTGCGAATTGAAGAAAATATCGCAGCTGTATCGGCCAGTGTTAATGATGACCATCAATTATCGATTCGTTGCCGTTCGCAGCAATTGGGCCTCTGTTACTCAACAACGTGGAAAATTTTGCGGAAGGATTTAGGTGTGAAGCCTTTCAAAATAAAGCTGGGGAAGAATTGAAGCCGAACGACCTACCGCAACGTAGAATTTTTGGTGAATGGGCTCGTGGAAAGTTGGCCGAAGATCCACTTTTTTACCGAAAAATTGTGTTCAGCGACGAAGCTAATTTTTGGCTCAATGGGTACGTAAATAAGCAGAATTGTCGATTTTCGATTCGATTGAATATCAGCCAGAAGCATTGCAAGAGCTACCAATGCATCCAGAAAAAGTTACAGTTTGGTGCGGTTTATGGGCTGGTGGCATCATTGGACCGTACTTCTTCAAAGATGATGCGAATCGTAACGTAACTGTGAATGATGAGCGCTACCGTGAGATGATATCCAACTTTTTTTGCCCAAAATTCAAGAGCTTGACTTGCATGACATGTGGTTTCAACAAGTCGGTGCCACATGCCACACAGCACGCGCAACAATGGACTTATTGAAAGGCGAGTTCGGTGAACATTTTATTTCACATTCGGGACCTGTCAATTGGCCGCCTAGATCGTGCGATTTAACGCCTTTAGACTACTTTTTGTGGGGCTATGTTAAAGCTCATGTCTATACAGACAAGTCCGCTTCAATTGACGTATGGGACAACATTGAAGCATTTATTCGTGAGATACCGGCCGAATGTTGGAAAGAGTATGCCAAAATTGGACTAAGCGGATGGACCATTTGAGGCGCAGTCACTATCGATTCAAATAAAGGCAGCAAGAATTCAAGGCAGCAAGAATCCACGGCAGCGTTCGAACAACTTAGCGACTGTACAACTTATAACCTGGCTTACTTTAATGTACTCGGATTAAGATAACTTGACTGCAACTGACTTGGACAACTTAACAACAACGACTTCTTGGTACAGCTCGACTGTTACGACGCAACAACTTAACTCAACTCCAACTAATTCATATGAACGAACCACTGCTCATGAACTACTACCAGCGTTGCCAGCTCATTAGTACATCTCCACTCTACATGTATAAAGAAATGAAAAATATAATAAGACGGCTTTGGTAGTTCCCGTTGTAGCGCCACCTTGAAACTTTTACTGTAGCTTCTTCCAATCTCGACGCCACTCTCCTGAAAGTTTGAAAAAATCAAAGATACGCTTCTTAACGAAAAATTCAAACGTAGGTTAGCGCATATTTTACTTACTCATTTGCTTCGTTGGACTCAAAAATTTTCGATAAAATTGCTGCTGGACGGATAATGCGTGATTAGTATCTGGCATGAGTCAAGTAATAAATCACACTTGTTTAAAAACGCCTCGGTCTAGACCCTTTGTTTTGGTTTTTTCGCTCTTGGTCTTTTGCCGACCGTTTTGCTGCGACCGTTTGCTGAAAAGGTTGTGAGAAGAGCAGACTAAAAATATGGGTTTACGTGCTATGAGTGGAAGTCAAACATTTTGAGAACGTCCCGTTCTTAGTTTAGGTTAAAGGCAACTTAATTGCTCAACAGCTTTTGTCGCAGCCTTAAAGAATACCTTTGGAATTTTGTGAATTAGCCCCACATTACCATTTAGCCTCCTTCGGCCTTGATGCCGTTTAACTTTGTGCAGCTTGAACTAAAGCCCTAATAATCCTCATTTGAGCATTAGTTAAATTGGCTTTGACTCAAATTATGCTGATATTGCCCTGCTAGAGGTTTCGATTTGCTGCACACAATCATCATCAACTGATTTCCTACAGTTGCATTCTCAATTGCTTGCTGCAATCATTTGATACATACAAATTTGTTGTAGCATTGTTCTATCTACGCCCCTTTTGCGAATGTAGCCCTTAATACTTTGTCACTGCAATTGACATTTTGTCAAATGAGAATACAATGAGATTTCGCACACACACACACGCACACACATGGCACAAGTAACAATTGTATCTCGGTTTCATGTATTTGTATCTGGAGAGCAGCTTTTAATGTTGCGTAATAAATTGAAAAGTAAGCAAGCGTATAAAACACACAGAGCCGGGCTCCGTAGCAGCAACAGCGCCACAAAAGCAGCTACATTGTAGGCGACTATCAGTTTCAGGCAGTCATAAAAGTAAACTTTGCCATACAATACCATCGAATTCGCACAAACACACACATAGGGCTGGATTTGGACTTGGAGTCGGGTGTGTGTGTGTGTGTGTGTGGGCAGCTGTGATTGAAAAATACGCTGTATGTCGCTTTGTTTCGTTTACTCACACTCAGTTTATTCTTTGCTTTCATTCAATTTTGAACATCTTTCCGATTTGTTAGTGGCCCTCCCCCAACCCCCGCCCCCCCCGCCCGTTAAATGTCACGTATTTGATCAGAAAATTAAGGATCAAAAAAGCATTTGTGTAAGCAACTGAAAATGTTGTGATTTATTGCGACAAAAGCAAACCAGGGACACATGGCATGATGTACGAGTCGGAGCAGAGCCTCCACTCTTTGGCTTTGCCAGCCGCTTTAGTTTAAAACTGGGACGTGTGCAATTTAATTTAATCTCGGGATTTTCTTCGCCATAAATTTGGGGAGGGGGGAAATATGAAAAATCTTGGACATTCAATTACATGTGTCATTGCAATTGGGGAAAAGTGCCTTGGACTGGTCTTAAATATTAATTGATCACAATCTGAAGGTGTTGCGCATTCTGCTGCTTCATGCTGCGTCGAGCAGTTAATTTAATTTGCTGAAAGCTATTGCTTTCCCTGGCACGTACGCCAATTTGAAATGAGCAACTGACGGATAAATTTATTAAATTTTTTTACGTGTCAAGAGCACGCACAATGCACATGTGTGTGAGTGGATGAAGCTTTGGCTGGTCTGACAACTCGATGAAACAGATAAGCCCCAACACACACACACACAAACACACACACATCGTCATAACATTATTTCATGTACTCTTCACTTGTATGGATAATTTGTTAATGATTTTTGCAACCTGACTGCAATTATTGCCTGTTTATGCTAATTGAAAATCAATACCAAAAAAATTTTATATAAATTTCTACGCTTTGTTAATTGCTCTGCCAATTTACCTGTAATTCCCTTCATGGAAGAAAAATTTTTATAAATTGTTGTAATTGGAGAACCAATTCAGAAGTGGATCAATAAATGAGTTTAACTTGGGCTGACATGCTGCTGGCAACTCATAGCGAATGAGTGATCCAGAAATGTCAGGCTACCCAAATGATGGTTTTCCCTTTTTTTTCCTTTTTTTCTTTTCTCCCTCAAAACGGGAAACCTAGTCTAATTGTGGGAGTATCAGACTTTTAAGGTAGCTTAGGTTAGGTTAGGTTGAGATGGCAAGGGACAATACGAGGTGTATTCAAAAAGTTCAAAAAGTAAAAATTTTGAATTTTCGCGGGTTACGTATATTCGAGTTTCGATTTTTTTGTGGCGTTATGTTGGTACTCATGTCTCTCACTTATGCCGACATGCTCGGCCATTTTGAATGTTCACTTAATTGTTGACAGCTGCTTTGCTTGCACGTGTTTTGGATCGTCTTCGATTTTTACCTATTCAAAAAAATGGATCAAAGAACCTGTATCAAATTTTGTGTGAAAAACGAAATTAAGTGCGCGGATGCATTCCGAATGTTGACTGTGGCATACGGAGAAGCTACCTTGGACCGAAGCAACGTTTATCGGTGGTACAAAATGTTCTCAGAAGGCCGAGAAGATGTGAACGACGAAGAGCGTGCCGGACGCCCGAGCACTTCAACAACAGACGAAAAAAATTAATGAAGTGGAGAAAATGGTATTGGCCAATCGTCGAATCACCGTTAGAGAATTTTTTAATAAAAAATATTTTTTCTCCCTTTCCTTTTTTTTTTTTTTTTTTAGACGGGTCGCCGCGAAATTCGTACCAAAATTGCTCAATTGCGACCAAAAACACAGATGAACTTGCTAATACATTAAACTTTCCGACGCCAATTTTTGTAGCTGGTGCCGAATTCGTGGGTTTATTTTTAGACAAAATCAATGATTCTGAAAGCGCATGAACCAAGACCGAAAAAGTCGCCGCCAAATTCGGTCTGAAGTTTCGACGTTTCCCCCAGGGCGTGGGCTCAGAGTTCGCCACAGGAGAACGGCATGAACCTGAGAGCGCTTGCGCGAGCCCGCCGACGCCCGTTTGTGGAAGAACAAAAGGCTTTGCCCCCCAAAACAACACACAGGCCGCAGCCACCACCCAGCGCCCCTGTGACTTTTTTCTTGTTCCCTAAACTGAAGAGGCCCATGAAAGGACGACGTTACGCAAAGCTTGACGAGATAAAGACGGCATCGAAGGAGGAGCTGAACAAGATAAAAAAAAATGATTTTTTTGAAGTGCTTCGAAGATTGGAAAAACCGTTGGCACAAGTGTATAATATCTCAAGGGGATTACTTTGAAGGGGACAAAATAGATATTCATGAATAAATAAATAATTTTTGAAAAAACACAAAATTCGCGATACTTTTTGAGCACAGTTAGAAAAATTTTCATTGAAATATATGAAAAACCTTGACTTACTTAACGGCGTTTTGCTTAACGGCCATATTTTTCGGTCCCAGTTGAGGCCGTTAAGCGAGGTATAGGTGTATTTCTATGCTTTGCAAACTTCTGGCCAAAATTATAATACCCTTTGAAAGGGTTTAAAAAGTCGATAAAAAATTAGGTTAAAAAAAAGATGAATAAGTTTTATCCAGGCTTTATAACGTCACAAGCTTTCGACTTAGGCTCTATTAGTTTTGAAAATTTTGTTGATTTTCGGAAAAAAAAGCAAATGACTGCTCTACAGCACTTCATCCAAATGGAAATGCTTCTGGATTCCAAAGGGGGCCGCTTTTGTCTGTTGAATTTTTCACATTTTGTTAATGTATTTTATATAAATAACTGAACCAAGCCGAGACCCAAACAAAATAGGGATAACAGCAGTTAACCGTACTGTGACCCATATCCAATAACCGCAATAAATCATTAAATGGAAAAACTATGGGCCTAAACAATTACCCTTACCTGCACTGTTATTGGTTGCGGTTTTAATCTGTGCTAAATATGCTTAGAAAAGATTTCAATGACGTTTCATTTTTAATCTCTGATTCAAATACATTATGATTCATTTTGTAATCCCCTGAGCAGTTTGTTTTCATAACTTCAAGCAGAATGTGCTGTGTTTGAAGACATAACACCGAGAAGCTAATTGCCATGCTCGTAACTCTCTTGAGCATTATTATTATTTGCGCTCTTTTTCTAATTACCCACATTTGCCATCAATCTGTAAGGTATATATCAACAATTTGTAATTTATTCTAATCGCCTGCAGGGCAAATTATGCAATTTACGTAGCTAATGCAACATAAATAAATTTTGCCAATATTTCAACTCAGGCAGAATGTGCCGAGACATTCTTGTGAAACTCAATATGGAATGTAACTCACGCAATGATAATGAATAATGTACAAAACTTGATGTACAATTATGGGGCTTGTCAGGCATTCCACATGCAGAAATTGTCTTCATTTTCTGGCAAATTGTTTTGGCAGGTAGACAAAGGAGCAAGGTTTCCGGCTGCTGTTACCTGTTACGCAAATTGCGTCAGCTTTTGCCAGAAAACCGCACAGCAGCCTTTGGCATTGCTTAATATGCAAATACACGCAAAATTATAATTATTATAAAATTTTGATAAAGCCCGGGCTGCTGTCAACGTCAGGCTGCGAGGCTTTCAACACTTTTGCCACAAAAGCCAACAACAGCCAGGTAACACCGCTTTCAGGCCCAAAACTTTTGCACGGCAAAGGTGTCGGTTTAAAAACACTAAAAATGTGTATAGCATTTGCGATTTGCAGCCAATTTGACTTAATTAGCCAACTGAATGGGCGATTAATAAGTTGGTCGTTAATTACGTGACCGACAGATGCCCAAAAACCAATCAAGTCTCACGACTCATTTGGGGCGAAAATTAAAAATGTCTCACAAGCCAATTTGTTGTCAGCACGAACTTCGGGAAAATTCAAAATGAATTGCGCTTAGCGTTTGTCGATTGTCAGCGCCATAATTTGTCTATTTAAACTTTTTTTCTTGGCCACGTCGCCTCGCTTTCGCGTTGGTATTTGCCTTTTTATTTGCATGTCATTTATTTTGTTAATGTTCGTAAATAAACAACCACAAAGGGGGGCGGGGGAAGGCAGTAGCAGCGACAAGTCAAAAAGCTATGCCAGCAGCATTTGCCATCAATTTCAATTTTCACTCCACGGCGTAAGAAATCGAAGGGCGAGAGAAAGCTTAGGGCTGTCTGCTACAGTCAATATTTTGCGAGGTGGGTCCAGAAATATTGCAACAATTTATAAGTGATTCGTCATTGTTTATTGGCTTCATTGAGGCGCAAACTGCCAAACAGCCGTGCCCGAGAATTATGGCTAACAATTTGGCCAAAGGCAGCAAAGCCTGCCAGGTGTCACACTTTGATTTGGCGTCTTCATTAAGCACCGATATTTATCTCAGTTTATGGCCCACTTTTTGGTTAATCGAAGTTGATTTGTGTGCGAGAGAGAGAGAGAGAGCTTAGCTTGAAGCCATTTTGACACTGTCGGGCAGAGGAGTTCTGATCAGTTCCTTCGTTACAATCGAAGGAGCCTGGCCCAAGTCCAACAAAAACTTTGTGCACCAAATGCAAATACAAAACTTAAATGAAATGCACGCTCACATGCACGAAATTGTAAACTTTTGATAATCAAGTTTTGTGTGTGCCAAATAAATTCCTAGCACAATATTAAGTGCAAATTGTTTTGAAGCAATTTTCATGCTGCTTTTCTCGCCTTCGTTTTCCCTCTGCCTCCCCTTTATGTACTTTATGCACGCTATGGTGACAGCTTAGGGGCCAGAGCCAGGAACAGAACTTGCCAAGGCGACAACAATTTTTGGCAGCCAAAGCGCTTTTCTATTAAAATTTTCATTAAATTGAAAGCAATTAGTATGAGACCAAGAGTACGGCATGGCCCCCAGCTAGGACGCTCCCATGTTGCTCCACGTTGCTGTTGCTGCTGCTGGTGATGCCGTTTGTGTTTTGATTATTGTCAAAACCTTGGACAGCAGCTGCAATTTTCTGGCATGATGGCAGTGTGCGTTGCTTGTGGCTGCCTTTCAATTTCCATGAGGCGCAAATTGCGTTCACGATAACACAAAACGCCCAACGCCATCGCCATCGCCATCAAGATCCATGGCCGGCAGCTTGAAATTAATTTGCTGACTGCCTGCAGCTGAAAATGTATTTGTACCTGTTCGTGTATTTTGTGGGCCTCATTTTTTAATGCTACAGCTGCGTTTTATTTTTTCTTTTCGGCCATTTTTATTTTTATAGCGTGCGCCATTTTGTCAATTGCGTTAAGCACTTCCATCTACACAGAGACAAAGCAAACAGTGGGGAAAAAGCCAGATAGGGAGATTGAGGTAGAGATCAGTGAACTAGAAATTGATAGCACAGCAGTACGAGGCCATAACTTTTGATGACTGTCAAACATTTTTGTGGGAAATCGAAATTGATACGAAAATGTTGACAGCTGCGTTGCTTATTAAGCAGTTTGTAGAGCTTACCCTGTATACTGGCAACTGGATAAAGGTAGCCTGAACTAGCGATTGACTGCAGTCTTTCGAGACTTGTTTATAATTAAACTACAAGTACAACTGCAAACAATATACCGAAACTCAAGCAGCACCCAGAAACGGGATACTCAACAAGATCCTGAGGTTCTGGCTATCTTCTTTGGCCAGCTCATAAGCCCTACTCTTGGTACTTATTCCAAAAACCTGGCATGAGCGATCTGTTCGCATTCAGATTTATGTCCCTATTAGACACAATTCAAATTGTTTTTCATCTCAATTGCAAAATAAACGAAATTTTGGGATTTTTGGGCTAGCATTTGGCACCACATTGAAGTGCTAGTCAACGGAAAACACCTGCCAGAGGTCAGCACAAAGACAACCGAGGAGCTTGCAAAACTTGCGGCCACACTTTAACCTTCTCCTGGCGTAGCATAAGACGAAGCAGTCTTAATATTTAACAGCAAGATTGGGGAACAGACCTTCTTTAATTATATCAATAGACTTGTTATTTGGAAAATAGGCAAGCTAAAGGATCAGTAAGGTGCAGCTGGTTGTCGCAGGCAAACAGCAGGAGACATCCTAGAAGGTCAACTCAGAAATCCATAGTGTCGGAAATCGAGTGCTTGGATAGGATTACAAAAATAGGGATACCAGGAAGTACAAATCGTTAAGCAAAATTCTTTACTATTGATAAGGAAGAGGCAGCTGTGAGACTAAGGAGAGCGGACGTTTGACTAGGGGACCTAAACGAGAAAACTTTTGACATGTGACAGATTCCTGTGGCTTTAGAATTTGCAAAGTCAGCAACTTTGGTCTTTGCCAGTCAGCCGCTTTTGTATTTTGCCATAACATCAGGTAAGGGGTGTGTGGGGCTGGGTTTGGAAGAGGGTAGACCAAAACAGTGACCAAAACAGTGACCAAAACAGTGACCAAAACAGTGACCAAAACTGTGATCAAAACATTTACCAAATCAGTGACTAAAACAGTCATCTAAATAGTGACCAAAACAGTGACCAAATCAGTTACCAAAACAGTGACCAAAGCAGTAAACAAAATAGTGACCAAAACAGTGACCAAAATAAGTGACCAAAACAGTGACCAATACAGTGACCAAAACAGTGACCAAAGCAGTGACCAAAATAGTGACCAAAACAGTGACCAAACCAGTGACCAAAACTGTAATCAAAGCAGTGACCAAAACAGCAACAAAACAATGACCAATCGCTGTCCAAAACAATGACCAGTAGAGTGACAAAACAGAGACCAAAACAATGACCAGAAAAGTGACCAAACAGTGACCAAAAAAACTATCAAACAGTGACCAAAACAGTGATCAAAACAGTGATCAAAACAGTGACCAAAACAGTGACCGAAAGCGTGACAAAACAATGACCAATCATTGCCCAAAACAATGACTAGTAGATTGACAAACAGGGACCAAATTATGTGTCTGATAATAGCCGATCTTAGCAGCGTTTTTGGACTAAACACATAAATTTGAGAGTTTTCGGAGCATATTCAGTGATCTCTAAGCACGGGCTCGAAAAATTCACTTTGACTTAGCATTTTTGGAGTTAAAGTAGGCAAATAACTGAAAATTTTGGTTTTGGTTGGATGTTTTCTTCAACTGCATAGAAAGGTAACTTAAATGAGTTTTTCATATGCTTCATTGAGAGGGTGAAAGCACTTATATCTGTGTTAAAAAGAATCAGGTTAGACTCAGAAGTCTTTCACATTAAGTGCGACAGTTTTCATAGAAAAATAAAGCTCATTCCTGACTCTTTTTTGGGCACATTATGACGGTGAATGCTCATCAAAAAATGTCGGAAAAGTGCCGGAAAATGCCCATATGTATTGCTTGCTGGGTAATACCACTTTAAAAGCTTCGGAAGAATGATACGATTTTGCCACCAATCCATTACTTAATTTTGTAATATCTGAGCCTAAAAAATCTTTGATCTATTTGGGTACATTTATTTTGAAGCTACGAAATAGTTTGATTCGATGATTTTAAAGAATACCTTCCAAAAACTTCAACAAAGGCATAAAGTGAGAACTTCAGGAAGAATTGTTTTAGTTAAGCTTACTACTGAGAACGTTCGAATTTTCCTTTAGTTGTCAAACTCCATATAAAAAAATATATTTAAAGAATTTCCTTGCCGGATTTTGTTGTTTGGAACTCAGGAAGCAAAGCAATACCCAAAAGTATTTTGCAAATTGTCCCCAGTGCCCTGCAGTGCTGGCTAAAACATTGTACAATAACAACAACTAGTGTTGCTTGAATTAAAGGTCCAAAAACTGCAAAAAAATACAAAAAGTGGCAAAAATAGCAACACTGTTTGCCACATCGATAGCTTGTGTGGATTGTATCAAGCATCTGATAGTTCTTCAAGAAATATTGTGTAGGCATTTATTTCTTGTGTCAGCTGTCACATTATAGTAAAATGGAGAGCTCGGATTAGCGACCTGTTCTTAGTAATTTAAGAAATGGAAAGTAAATGTAATAAATTGGAGCGCGACTAAAAATCAGCTGCTTAACTTTAGCCATGCTAAAGTCTTATGTTATCTTTTGGGTCTTATCTTATCTTTTGGGTGTAGAAATCGCCAGTATAGCCGCTCTCAGACTGAAAGAAGGTGGTACCAGGATAGATAGAAACTCTGGCCGCTCCACTATACTTCTGCATCAAGTGGCGATACCGCCGATGCTAGACTACTGCATTCCAAATATTACTTTTACCACTATGTTACAAGGTCGCCATACGAAGTCGTCTGGACTGGAACTCAATGTCCCACTGCAAGCCGAATGCAATCTGGATGGTCAGGTAGGAGAAGGAGTCTTCAGTCCAGAGCTCCGTATCAAAACTCCATTCCGACTTCCAGATCAATGTTTAGACATCCTGATCATTGTAGTGTTTACCAAGAACAGGTTGTAGCCATTCATGAGACTTGTATTTAGAGGAAGTAACGTGTTCATTTTCTCAGATAGTCAAGTTGCTTTAAAAGCTTGCCGCAGATCGCTTAATGAGATGGTTCAGTATTTAAAATTAATTTCGTTTGCAACATTGAAGGCAACGAGATGGCCGACCACCTCTACTAGAGTAGGCACTACCACTTAGCTTCTACCATATAAGAGCAATAAGGGGATTTCACTTGCGACCTTTAAACTACAATCAAAAGAAACAGCCTATCGCATAATCATGAATCGATGGCAAATGATTCACACATGTGAAGTGAAGCTACATGGTCAACTATGAATATTAAAAAAAATGGGAGAAAAAACTTTTCCCTTCTATTAGGGGTCCTGACTGGACATCTCGAATAGGAAGACACGCCGCAAGGTTCTGTAATTTTGCAATTCAGCTGATGAAGAGTGTACGATACCTCTCCTGACCCTGTTCAGCTCTTAGCAGAAGGCGACTCGCAGTTTTTGGTCGTCCTTTCATAAAAGATCTGTTAGACATCTCTGAAACGGATGTTAACTCTTTGCTCAAACGTTTGCTAATATTTAAATGGTTACGACCACATCGTAGAATGGGTTACATGCTAGCACAAAGACCCTTCATTTTCCCAAGTGAGGAAATGGGATATTCCCACCTAGCCTAACCCAACGGTTTGAGGTATTCCTGCAAGCAAATGCGAACACTTCGGGTGCTGATTCGACTGTTGTGGGTGTTGTACATTCTGCGGTCGAAGAGTATTCTTTTGGGCTTCCTTCCCGTTAAAAATGTACCCAACATTTACGGCAATGGAACTTCTTCCAGGCATTCCTGTCGTTTTTTTTTCATCTTAAAGTAAATATCAGTTTGCTCCTTTATTTCTTTTCCACGATGCCCATTTTAATACTCTGTACCAAAGGTACATAGAGTATAATAAGTATGTAACAGCCAGAAGAAAGCATCTCCGACCCCATAAAGTATATTTATTCTTGATCAGCATCAACAGCCGAGTCGATATAGCCATGTCCGTCTGTCTGTCCGTATGAACGCACAGATCTCAGAGATGGTAAGAGATAGAGGTTTGACTTATATGGGACATATGCTTCTTATACTTGCAGGCAGATCAAGTTTATTTTCAATTTTTGCCACGCCCCCTCCCGCCCCCGCAAATTGGTAAAAACGTCATATCTCCCACAGTTTTATAGATAGAAGGTTCGTTCCTTCTGGACATATTTAGTAATCAGGATTATTTATCGATCCGGCAAAGGAATGGTAAAGATCGGATGAACGGTTGTTGAGTTATAAGAAAAACAAACAATTATGGGCAGCACAGGTCGCAGCGGTGATGGGCAGCACTTCACAGGTACAGAGTATGTTATAGTCGGGCTTGACCGACTTTCTTTCTTGTTTATTTTTGAGTCCTCTGAAGGACAACAGTAGGCCAGACCAGCTAGTCAAGCGTTTGCCAGCACAATATTAGGCTCAGCCTATTTGGATATTTGGATTTGGAGCCAAGAGATTGAGAGAAGCTCGGCTTTGGCCCTTTGGGGCTGTGTCAACGTGACAAGCCATTTTTCTTACTATTTGGATTAGCGGACACAAAGAGATTTGGCAGGATCGATTCGATTGTGCGAATTAAGCTTCTGTGCCGCATAACGGCGCGGTATTACTTAGACTAAATGTTACCCACACTGCAGCCCAGCAACGGAGTAAGCCTTAGTGCGCCAAAAAGAACACAGAAAATGGGAATGAATGCTGAGAAAGCACGGAAACCTGGACTCTTACTTCAGGCAGCTGTTCAGTGAACATGTGAACATGGTGGCTTCAAAGCACACAGCAATCCCATACCCATCCCCTAACCCTGCTTCAAATCAACCTTGATTATATGTTTCCCTTATATTTTTCAGCTTCAATTCACTTGCCACTTTTTCCATTCATTCCCTTTAAAATGGCCTCCAGCGGGGTATACAAATGTCGAGCATCCATGCAGCAATATCCGTGCCCTTAACTTGTTTTTGCTCAGGTTTCATTTATCTGCTGCCAAAGCTTAAAAAAGAATGCAACAACAATAAAGTATTATTTATGGATATATTTCGAAATGTACTTGTGTGCTTTTTGTTGTTGTTGTTGTTCTGTACGATGCGGCTATAAAAAATGGAAATGGACTTTGATTTAATGGAGAATTTGTGGCTGTTCGTTTTATGGGGACATTCGAGTTGCACTTACTCGAAATCAGATTTTAATTCTTAATGCTGGCTCACACACACACACACACACACAGGTCGTGACTTGCCTTTCTGGTTATTTGTCTGCATGAGTTTGACAGCTAAAATATTGAAAATGTGCCTTGGAGGCGGGCAGCCGAAATTAAATTCCATCGAACATGCAAAGTCCAAAAGTGTTCAATAAAAATAACCGCAGGCGGCTACGTGTTTGTTGTGGTTTGAAAATCTACCGGAATAGGCATTGATTGGGCCCAAGGATGTTGCACGTGGCCAGCAGCCAGTTTATTTTGAAGTCTGAGCTTAAAGTGAGAATGAAAATGAAACTGAATGTGTGTGAACTAATTTGCTGCATGCCCACAGCGTGCGGCCAAGGAAGGAAAACGACATTCCTTTGATCAATTTGCGCCACAGAAGTCTGCCGACCGGCAGCAATTAGCCGCATGTGTGTGCGTGTGGGTATGTCTACATTTATGCAGAAGCCAAGCGACGCGCCGCTCAAAGTTTTCCGTTTATTCGTTTAATTTTCAACTGTTTTTCCGATGCTTAATTTTATGTCGCCGCCTTCCACAGCAACGAATTTGCATATAAATAAATAATTTGTGCGCGAAAACTTTTGTTTGCCATGAAATGCGAAAGCAAATGTCTCAACCAAATAATGGGAATTGCTATAATTATTGTTGTTGTTGTTGTTGTTTGATGAGCGCTGACATATCCAGTTGGTATGTTTATTTTTGGCCAAAAAAGAGTCGAGAAATAAATAACTCACAGCAGGTGTCGCTGGCCCCAAACTAAGGCGAGTTGCCATGACAGCGCTGCTTTAGGCCTGGCATTTGTTAATGGCTTTGCCCAGTTGCAGGCGTACTTAATTTATCAACATCCTTTGCGGTTGACAGTGACAAGAACCAGCAGCTGCGACCTGCGCGACTTAATTCAATTTCCCATTTAGCGGGTTAAAGTCGCTCGCTAGAAGTATTTGCCTGTTCTAATGCACGACTTTTCTTTTTCATTTGCAGCTATGAAAATATATGAAGATGAAGCTGACACTCAGCAGGCATTGACATAAGTGAGTATGTTTAGACGTTACTTTCAGTTACTGGCATTAGCCAAATTTCCTTTTGGCTGGTAATAACCATAATGTAATGTAGAAAATGGCGAAATAAACCAACTGCAGCACAAATTGTAACTGCAACAACAGCCAAAAGGGAAAGTTCACAACAAACAAAATTTCATTTGCAGCGCATCGTAAATTGAATGTACATATGAGCTTAAGTGTGTACAAGTTGTGTGTGTGTGCAACACAAATGTTGGCATTTGTGTTTGCTTGTATGTGTGTCAATGCCATTGACGTCGAGTGAGCGTGAAACAAATGCAAGCTATAAAATCTCAACAGCAACAAAGCGTCATGCCAAAGGGCAGAGACCAAAGCAGGGGCCAGAAACAGGGTAGAAGTAGGGTGGTGGGGGCTGCTTATTTGTATTTGTAGCATAAGCAGAGCAGAGCAGAGCAAAAGGAGAGTGGTTCTGCCTGCCATTGCTATGGCAAATGGTGCAAAAATACTCTTACACACACACACACACACAGACAGTTAAACTGTGCAAACAATTTCCCAGCGCTGAATGAAAAATCTTTGTGAAAAGGCCACGACAGTAAAAGTGTAAATGAGAAATTAGTAAGTGCATAAAAACAGCAAAAACTTGCAAACGAACGAAAATAAGCAAGGTTTTTAGAGGAAATCTTGGAAATAGTTTATCCTACAAAGTCAAACGAAAGGAGCTAAGCCACCATATGGAAATAGCGATATTCGAAATCCAAAAAATTAAGCGAATTCCTAGAAGAAACGTACGGAAATTTCTTTAAATTACTTCTTTAGCAACTTAAGTAAGCAGAGCCAAAGCGACGCAAAAAAAAAATCTTCACAAAACACAACATGAAAGAGCGAAAGAGATGAGAAAGTTTAATTATTTTTAATTTTGTCTGAGTTCCACTTCGACAGAAACTTCATTGTACACCAGAGTAATAAGAGAGAATGGGTTTATCTAGAAGAAACATTTAAAATGCTACCACACCCAATTCAGTGGCACACTAGGGGGTCTCTGATACTGTAAAGAGTAGCAGGACCAGAAAAGAAAATGTATAATTCAGTGGGGGAACTTATAAGCATATTTCATGTTAATATGGCGAAACACCAACATAGAAATAGCTATCTTGTCAGATAACCAAACTGCCCTCAAAGCCCTTAGCAGCTATAAATTCAGCTTTAGGTAAGCTTTAGAGACAGAGATCAAATTGGTAGAATAAACTGTCCCTAAGCTGGATACTGAGATACTGGAAAATCCCTAGAAACAAAACGGCCGACGAATTGGTAGGCTTAGAATCCCACAGCTGCGGCTTAGGCCGACATACCCTAAGAGAGCTCCTTAGAAAGAAAGGGAACACACTAAGGAAAAACAACTTTCAGAGTTCTAGATCGATTGGGGTTAGAGTTTTTGGCTAAATAAGGGAAACGATACGGCCCAATGACGGGAATTTCAAAATTTCCTTTTTAATTCAATAAGTTACTTCAAATCCAACTGATCTGACCCACTTTTGGGCTTCTTTTTTGCAATGTCCTTAAGATAGGATAAACATAAGTTTTTCATAAGGTTTTTTAAAAGGCTCTATCTCCTGCCCCAGAATAGCTAGAGACATAAAATCAACTCTCAGCGAGAGAAAATTGAACAAGGTTATAGAAAATGAAAAAAATTAGTTACTTAAACTGAAAACCTTGCAGTTTTTACTGGCTCGAGGTCTTCTTATGCTATTGGCATAACTTTAACAGAGGCACACACCACAACAAAGGAGGCTTCAGGTTGATCGGACGCGTTTCATGAGGGACCAAATCTTCACTCATCAGCTATTTTAAGCCTGAAATGTCTATCAAAAGAGCAGTCCAAAAATGTTTGCATATACAAACAGGAGTTTTTGTGGTTTTAAATAAAAACTGCAAGTTATCAGTATAAAGGTCATTAAAAACAGTCATAAAAGTACTAAATCGCATGGAACCGCGTTGTTGTTCGAAACTTAATAAAAAAAGATTCATTTAAAACAACAAAAACTCCTGTTTGTATATGCAAACATTTTTGGACTTCTGCTTCAGACGTGGTACAAAGTCCAATGGAGTCCATACACTTACAAAGGGGAATGGCTGTCTTAGGCTGTCTTTTTGGTGTTTTGCAAGGAAGCTGCCTTTGGAATTCCCAAACAGTTTTGCCGTCGCTGGCATGGAGAGGCTGCTCTTTCAGGCTCAAGATCGCTGATGAGTGAGGATTTGGTCCCTCATGAAACGCGTCCGATCAACCTGAAGCCTCCTTTGATGTGGTGTGTGCCTCTGTTTAAAGTTATGCCAATAGCATAACAAAACCTCGAGCCAGTAAACACTGCAAGTTATCAGTATAAAAGTCAATACTGAAAACTTTATTGTGTATAGTTAAATAAAAAATATAATGGGACTGTTTTGGTAGTTCCCGTTAAGGCGCCACCTTAAAACTTAAACTGTGGCTTCTTTGAACTTTAACGCCAATTATCTGAAAGTTAAAAAAAAAGTGTGAGTGTGGCTAACACTCACGGGGCCTTGATGTGTAACATGTTGTATACGATATGATCCGCCTTTCACATTCTTGCGGTTGTGCCTTACTTTATACTCCATATTCAAAACTCGATACTCAGTATTCGATAATAGTACTCAGTTTTAAATATTTGATACTAAGTTCTCGATATTAAGTACTCGATACTCAGTATTAAGTGCTCGATACCAAGTAATCGATACTCAGTACTCGATTCTAAGTATTCAATACTAAGTACTCGATATTAATTACTCGATACTCAGTATTTGAAACTCAGTACTCGATTCTAAGTACTCGATACTTATTACTCAATACTAAGCACTCGATACTTATTACACAGTTCCAAGCATTCGACACTCAGTACCCGATTCTAAGTATTCGATACTAAGTACTCGATACTAAGTATTCGATACTAAGTAATGGATACTAAGTACCAAGTACTCGATACTCCATAATCGATTCTAAGTATTCGATACTAAGTATTAGAGACTAAGAATACGGCACTTAGTACTCGATTCTAAATATTCGGGTCTAAGTACTTGATGATAAATTTTAGATACTCAGTATTCTGTGTGTTTGTTTGTGTTTGTTTTTGTCTTTGATTTTGTCTTTGTTCTTGTCTTTATTTTTCTTTGATTTTGTTTTTGTCTTTGTTTTTGTGTTTGTCTTGGACCTCGTGTTTGTCTTTGTTCTTGTCTTTGTTTTGTCTTTGTTTTAGAGTTTGTTTTAGTGCTAGTTTTTGTTATTGTGTTGTTTTTGTCTTTGTTATTGACTTTGTCTTTGTTTTGGTGTTTGTTTTCGTCTTTGTTTATGTGCTTGTTTTTGTCTTTGTTTTTGTGCCTGGCCAGCCAACTGATACTGCACAACGAAAGG
>JAEIFV010001234.1:0-74876 GCA_018904265.1 Lordiphosa collinella
CTGTTACTTAGATTTGCAGGTTATTTATTTATTAAAGGTTTAACAATGTTCAGTCAAACAGAATATAAAATTACAAAATGTACAATGAGAATCCAGAAATAGCGATCTCCGACCCGGTGGGACTAATTTATTGGCTGAACCCAGCTATGGTCCAACTCACAGCAAAGGTGGTCAGAGTGTACGTTATCTGGAGATTTTTCAGTTAAGAAATGGAATTAAGGCGTTTTTTACATTTAAAGTAGAGTAATCGATAGAAAACAGGTGATAGTACTCATTATAAGCAAGACAAAGGCAACGGAGGTGGTCTCGATGAGCATAGTTGGTTAGGCGAGGCGAGAGGTAGATTGGAGTATAGTGGCGAGTTAATCTGGGTGGTACTGTCAATTTAATAAGGCTTAAAAGAACCATGGAGTCCATCTCACCCGCCAAGAGCTTGTGGACAAAAATGACTGCATGACAAATTTTTCGGGATTTGAGTGAAGGAAGGTCTATCAAACGTAGTCTTTGCTCGTATGGAGGTAAATGCCTGTTGGTGTCCCAGTTTAGATCACGAAGGGCAAAAATCAGAAACTGCTTCTGAGCCGATTCAATTTGATCTTGGTATGTCAGATATTGCGGAGACCAAAGACAGGAGCAATATTCCAGATTTGGGCGGACCAGCGAGGTGTAAAGATGTTTGGTAGTGTAGGGATCATAAAATTCTTTGGACCATCTCTTGATAAATCCAAGTACACTTTTAGCCTTATTGCACATCACTAAAATGTGGCTTTATAAATACGGTTTAACGAATCCCTATTAATGGCGTATTCGTATAGATACGGCTTGGTTCTATGAAAAGTCATAATATTACACTTGGTAATATTAAGGGGGAGGCGATTCAGTAGGCACCAGGCACTCAGAGAATTTAGATCACTTTGTAATAGAAGTGGAGAAGCTGGATCGTTGAATGAGGCACATAGCTTGAGATCGTCAGCGTTCATAAGGGCAGTTTTAAAAAACTTCGGAATAAGCAGTTAAAAAAGAGAGGAATATCATTGATGAACAGGTTAAATAACAAGGGAACAAAGGACTGCCCTATTGTTGGTTACACCCGAGCTAATTTTTATTTTTTAAAAAAATATTTGTGAATTTTGCATTATTTTAAAACTTATTTATTTAGTTACCTAGCTAAATTTTACAATATACTGTTACTTATTTGGCAACTTGTATTGTAGGGGGAGGGTTATTTTCTAAGTGTTATTATGTTACATGTTTGGATTTTGTTTTTGTGTGTGCTTAGTCGTAAGGGTTTTAACTTCTAAGTTTAATTTATTATTACTAGTTTTTGTGTTTGTATTTTGTTTTGTATCAGTTTTTGTTATGATCGTTAACTGTTTACTTAACTATAACAAGGTTTTTAAGTTGTGCTAAGAAGGTAAAGGTGAGTATTTGTTGTGACTTGTCTATCCGGTTGGTTCAAATCTTAGACAGGTTGTGTATGTTCTGTTTGTTGTGTGTTTTAGAGGTAAATCCTGCGGTTTGCCAGGTCACCTGGGTGAGTTCTTTGCAGCCTGCGTCGTGCCCTTCTCCCGTTTATCCTACGCGTGCGGAGTAGGCGCCTGGCGAGGTTGTTTGGGTGTGCGGCGACTTTATCCAGGTACCTCGCTGCCTGGTTATTTATGGTATCTCCTATCATTGGTACACCACATTCCCGTTCAATGTCCCGAGTTCGGATGAACCACTCGGCTCCAGTGATCCTCCTTAGGAACTTGGCCTGGAATACTCTAATCCTGTTTAGGTGCGTCTTTGCGGCGATGCCATAAACCTGGACACCGTACCTCCAAATAGGCGCCAGAATCACCTTGTATATCAGCACCTTGTTTCGCAGCGAGAGTTTGTTGTTGGAATGCAGCAACCAACTCATCCTCCTTGCCTTGCTGTAGAGCTTGCCAGCAACTTCAGCGGCGTGCTGCTTGAACGTGAGCCTCTGGTCTAGCGTCACTCCCAGGTATCTATGGGCCGACTTAACTGGGAGGAGCTCTCCGTGAAGGAAGACGCCTGGGCTACTGTCCTTCCTTAAGGTGTGGGTGACCGAAACACACTTTTCCGGGTTAATGGAAATGTTCCATCTACAGGCCCAGTTCTCGAACCTTTTCAGGTACTCCTGAAGCGCGTCTGTTGCCGAGTAGACACAACTGCCACGAGCCATAATGGCCGTGTCGTCAGCAAAAGTTGCGATTAGGAGGTCCTGTGTCTCCTCAATCGGGATGTCCGCAGCGGTTGGCATGTCTGCAGTAAACAGGCTGTATAGGGTTGGTCCCAGAACGCTGCCTTGTGGTACTCCTGCTCGAATCCTCTTCTTCTGGGATGCAAGGCCATCCTGGACAACTTTAAATGTCCTGTCAGATAAGAACGATCTGACCATCAAGAAGAGTTGAGGATTGAGCGTTCCCTTCAGCTTGGCTAGTAAGCCGTCGTGCCAGACGCGGTCAAATGCCTGTTGTATATCCAAGTACGCTGCCACAACGTACTCCTTGGCGTGGAATCCTTCCAGGACGAAATTGACCACTCTGTGCAGCTGTTCTGGGGTTCCGTGGCCTAGGCGAAATCCGAACTGGAACTTGGGTATGCTCCTTTTCACCGCTGGGGTTTCCAAGATTCTCCTTAAAAGGCACCTCTCCAGCAGCTTGCCAAATGCTGGGAGGAGGCTTATTGGCCTGTAGGAGTCCAGCTCGTTTGGAGGCTTTTCGGGCTTATGCAGCATGATGATATTGGCGTTCTTCCAAGCACTGGGTAAGTAGCTGAGGCGCAGGGCTGAGTTGAAGAGGAGCAACAGAAACAATATCGCTTTGCGAGGAAAAAGCTTTATTGTCCTGTTGTCAACTCCGTCTTCACCAGGTGCCTTGTTGTACTTGAGTGAGGCTATCTCGCTCGTCACCTCTTCAAAAGTGATGGGCCTGACAGGTAGCGCCATTTGAAAAGGGACATCCAGTGCTTCTTTGACCAATTGAAGCCTATTTGTTGAGGCAGTGCAAAATGGCTGAAACCTTTCCTCGAGGTTAGAGGCAAAGGCTTCAGCTCGGTCTTGAGGGTGTTTGACCCATGTGCCGTCAGGCTGCCTGATCGGGAATTTCGGCTGCACCTGCCTTTTTGTACCTTCTGGTGATCTTCCAGAGAGCGTACCTAGAATCCTCGTTTGGAGTGGCTTCTTCGAGGATTTTATCCGTTGCCTCCTTCCTGATATTGGCTAGCATCTTTCTCACCCGATTTTTTGAGCGCAATCATGCCCTCAGCCTCTGGAGTCAAAACCAGGCTTCCCCGTGATGTGTGAGTGGGAGGTGGCACCTGTGGAGCTGCTTTGGCGGCTGCTTCTTTGACTTTGTCCATTAGCAGGGTGATTGCATCGTCCACATCCTGCGGAGTTTGCACCTCCATGTTGAGATGGAGTGAGTCGCTCAATTCCTCCTGGAAGCTACGCAAGTCAGATCCAGGGAGATCTAACTAAGCCGAGAAAGTTGGTCGGGAGACCTATTAGGCATAGTTTATGTAGAAGTAAGTTATGATTAACAGAATCAAAGGCTTTGCTGAAATCGGTATAGATGACATCTGTCTGTTTTCGTTTAAGAAATCCCTGATGAACTATTGATGATAATTCAAGTAGATTATTGGAAGCAGAACGCCGACGAATAAAACCGTGCTGGGATGGACAAAGAATGGGTTGGCAAAAGTGGGGTAATTGGGAAGTAATTATGTGCTCAAAAAGTTTAGGTATGGCGGAAAGATTACAGATTCTTCTATAATTTGCTATGTCCGACCTGGACCCCTTTTTAGGAATCGGAATAATAAAAGATTCCTTCCACAATAGGGGAAAGTCACCAAGCTCTAGGGATAGGTTAAACAGCTTTAGAAGGGGGGAGCAGAGGGAATCAGCACAAAATTTAAGTACACTACTGGGGACATTGTCCGGTCCAGTGTGAAAATGATGGCTTAAGCGCCTTTAAATTTGATAATAGTTCACTATGATCAATTATTGGAGGATAGAGGCAGTTAGAGCGACAACAACACCAGTCTGGAAATCCGAAGAAGAATTACTCTTGCAAACCGATGTTATTACGGGCTCAATAAGGAGTTCAAGAGCAGAGCCCTCTCGGAAAACGAAAATTGCGCAGTTAGAGCGATTAATATGGTGGGGATAACTTGGGAAAACATCATATTTTGTATCCGGTGGAGCATAGCACAGTTGGAAAAAGAGGCAAATAGGCTGGCTATATCACCATCATTGTCAGCATTTGCATTATTAAAATGCATTAAAGGGGGAAATTGTGTGGAGTTTCGCTTAGAGCGGACAAAATCATAGAATTTTTAGGGTCGCTTTGAAAGTCTTGCTTGCACGTTAATAGTAGGGTAAAAAGAGTTTACTAAATTCGTGCAGAGTTCGTGGAAGCAGAAAGTGCACTTGAGTCAGAGGTTCCTCAATTCGATCAGGTCTTTCTCAATTCGATTGAGTGCTTCCAATGCACGATAGTGCTCCATAGTACATTCATCCCAATTGATGATTTTACTTGTTGTAATTACATACAGGAGCTTTTTAAACCTAAACCTTTCTTTTAAGAAACGTTCTTCCGTATAGGAAAACACAGTATTGAATTTTATAACTAATTTTGATATTAATTTAAAAAGAAGTACTGAATATTCAAGGAAGCAAATACCAATTGAAAGACTATAAGGATATACAACTCCCTACGAAAGGTAAAAAACAGGGCTACTAAACGCTTTTGAACCAAACCGGTTCGAACCTGAAACTCCAACTTATTTTTTACTGAGAAAATGAATTAAATCTGAGAAAATATGCTTTCAATTTCACTTTCAGACACACTGATATGTTAGTTAGGAAAATACAAATTGTACAATGTACATCTTTTATGCCCTTGCAAAGGGTATTATAAAATTGTGCGGATAGAAGAAAGCATCTCCGACCACATAAAGTATATATATTCTTGATCAGCATGACGACCTGAGTTGATTTAGCCTAGTCCGTCTGTTCGTCTGTTTCTATGCTATCTCCTCCGTCAGTTTTAAAGCTATCCTCACCAAACTTTGCACGAAGTCTTTTGGTACAAATAAGCTGCACATTTGTGGGAACCGGACGGATCGGATGCCTATAGCATATAGCTGTCATAGAAACGATCGGTCAAACAACTAGTTTTAATGAGAAAAACTTTTTTGTTTTCAATTGAAACGCCTCGAAACTTCGTATTTTTTAAATTGCAATGCTTTTCCATGACTCCACCAAATATGGTCGAAATCGGACATTTATATAGTATAGCTCTCATGGAAAAGTACAGTCTGAAAAGTAGTCTTAGTAAGAAAAACTTTTTGTTTTTGTTTTATAAGCTCCCACACGATTCTACAAAGTTTGGTCAAAATCGGATGACTAATAAGCATATAGCTCCCTAAAGGAACGATCGGCATGAAAAACTAGTTCTTTTTTTTTAAAAACTTTTCTTAAGATGGAAACGTCCCTTACGTTGGCATATATTTATTTTATATACTTTTACACAATTCTACAAAGTTTTGTCAAAATCGGATGACTACAGCAAGTATAGCTACAGTATGAATGATTCGTTGGAAAAGAGTAGAGAAAAATTTTTTTGTTTTAAAATTTGCGCAATATTCATGATACTTTTAATAAACTTACTTTAATATTGAGTGGGATGACCTTTCTGCTTAAGAACAGTGGAGCAACGCTTTGGCATTAAATCCACAAGACGTGCGCACTGTTGAGGGGTGATTTTCTTCCACTCTTCTTGCAAAATTCGCCACAAATCGTTTTTATTTGCTGGTTTTTTTTGGCCAACGACTTGTTTAAAAATTCCCCACAAGTTTTCTATAGGGTTCAAGTGGCGGTGCGGCGAAACAGCCCCAGACCATAATCGAAGCCGTCGTACATATGGTTTACCATCACTCCCAAAGACATTAAACTTGGATTCCTCGCTCCAAACAATCATGTTCCAAAAATTGGGACCTTTTTGAATATGCTCTGTGGCGAATTGAAGGCGCTTTTTAACATTTTAAATGGACAGCAATGGTTTTTTTTGGGCAATGCGTCCATATAACCCGAATTCATTTAGCCGTCTTCTTATGGTCTGAGCTGACACATTCACGCCATAATCTGCCACCATTTGACCTCTGATTTGCGTCGAAGTCAAGAACGGATCGGCTTTACTGATTTCGGCAATCCGTCTATCGTCGTTTAAAGTGGAATCTCTGGGCTTTTCACGTGGAATATTTTCCCAGGTTCCATGTTTCTTATAAAATGCAATGGCATTTCTGACTTTGCCACGCGAAAAATGTAAAGTCTTACAAATTTGTAGAATACTTGTGTTTTTTTCGTAATATTCCCTTATTAGCTTTCTTTCGGCCGGATTTGTATTTTTATTTTTAGCCATAGCGGTCAAATTGTTTTGGGAAACGTATTTAGTATTCAATATTTTAGTTTAGAAAATAACTAGCACAACTTTCCCGGAAAAAAAAACACAAGTTTGACTATTTTAGCTCCAGGTGGCTTAAGTATATGAGCAGAGCGCAATACTCCTTTTTGACATTTAGTCAAGAAAACATTTTATGGTAGTGGCAGTGGCTCCATCGTAGGATTTTTTTTTGTGATTTTCTGATAGAAGGCCGCTAAACTAGACAATTACTGCTAAAAAAATTCGCTATCGAAAGAGGGTTAAACTCCAAGTCACGAATGTCACCGTGACTCGTGTTAAGTAACAGTTAATGAAAATTTGGCTCATCTCTAATTTCAGCAATTACGACGCTTTGTAGCACTGCTCTCTGGTTTTTGGAGAAAATTTCATTGAATTCAGAAGGAAATTAATAATAATTTGAATTAAACCGCAAATAAAGGGCAATAAGCTGCAAAAATCTTCCAACTGTGATAGCAACAAGTATCTCGAGCAAAGAAGAATTAAATATCCACCCAGGGGCCAGCAAAGCCAATCAGTATATTGTACACATACACCCACACCTCCCCCCTCTCGCACACACACACACACATACGCAGCTCAAAGCCAACAACAATTAAAAACAAGTGTAACAAAAACATAGAAAAAAGTACCTAAATTTTAGGTTCTTAGCTTAATTGATTGATTAACAAACAAGAAATGCCACCAAAAGAACGAAATATAGCCATGATGGGCTATCGTTCAGTGGGTAAGTCCCAGAGTCGTAGTTGTCGTTGTTGTTGTTGTTGGCACTGTAATTGCGTAGTATTTTGACAACTGCCGCAGCAACAACAACAACAACATCAGCCACAACTGACAAATAATACATAATAATAATTACGCTCCACCTGCAGGCAAATCATCGCTGAGTATTCAATTCGTGGAAGGCCAATTCGTGGACTCGTATGATCCCACAATTGAGAACAGTAAGAATTTGCCTTAGTCATAGTTTAGCAGCCCGGAATGAGAGGAAAGAGAGGATGTCATCATCAACGTCAGCAAATCTTCAAGCCCGACACTTGCCTCTGATTATTGTTTATATTTGCCTCTCATTTCCAGCCTTCACCAAGGTCACGCGCGTAAACTCGCAGGACTATGGCGTCAAACTGGTCGATACGGCTGGCCAAGATGAATATAGCATATTTCCGGTACAATATAGCATGGATTTTCATGGCTATGTGCTGGTCTATTCCATAACCAGTCAAAAGTCCTTCGAGGTGATTAAAATTATATACGAAAAACTGTTGGATGTGATGGGCAAGAAATAGTAAGCAAGCGGCACACGGGGGCTTGTACTTTAGTTCAATTAATAATTCTCTTTTTTATTCACAGTGTACCTGTAGTCTTAGTAGGCAATAAAACCGATTTGCATCAAGAGCGCACAGTTTCCACCGATGAGGGTAAAAAGCTAGCCGAATCCTGGCGTGCCGCATTTCTCGAAACATCTGCCAAACAAAATGAGGTCACTTTTTATAGTCCCACCTGCTTGGATTAGTTGAAATATATTTTCCCTTTTATTTTCCAGTCTGTGGGCGACATTTTCCATCAATTGCTGATGCTGATTGAGAACGAGAATGGCAATCCTCAGGAGAAAAGCAGTTGCATTATGTCATAAAATGTCGGAATTCCTTATCTAATACAAAACACGCAGGAAGCAACATCTAAAAAAAAGTTTAAAACTAATAGCTATAAGTTTAAGAGAGTGCGAGACACACAACATTTTGGTGGCCCAGTCGCTTGTACAGTGCATGTGTGTGTGGTCGAGATTTGTTGTGTAGCTACAACAGGTTTAAGTTTAGTACACATTTATCACAACAACAACAACAATTCAGTTACAAAAGTTTATACAAAAAAAGTACATTGTATTTGTGTTCTCTTTTTAGTTGCAATTTTTAATATAATTTTGTCTAAAAACACTAACAGAAATGAAATGATTTTGTAAATTCAGTTGGAAGAAGCTGGAAAAGAGAACATTGTGTGCTAATTAAACATAATTTTTGGCTTTCAAAACAACCACCGAATGCAAGGAGGAGATGCTTGGATTAGCCGATGGCTTGAGGTGGCTGAAAAAACGCTATACTGCGTTGGCTGACACTCGACCACTTTTAACTCTTCAAAACGCTTTCCAAGAGACCTGGACGATACCAGGAACCACCATTAAAGAGGGCCTACGTTGGGTCTGATGGCCAGCCAGGTCAAGGCGACTGTCTAACCTTGAACTCATTAAGCAAAAACACCTGCATTTGGTGGGAAATTGAAACAATGTTTAGCATACGTGAAAGGGATAAAAAATTATAAAATCGCTGGACCAAATCTATGCAACTAAAAGGAGACTATCCAGTTCTTATAGGACTTGAATCGTTCTTGGGTCGAAAGCAGTTTGTAGAGCAGATTGGAATATTGAGAAAAATAAAACGATTTTTTGTCGTATGTCTTTTATGGATTTGGGTTTACTTTTTTACGAATTTTTAAAATCAAGCTAAAACAAGAAAGTCGGTCAAGCCCGACTATAACATACTCTGTAACAAAAAACGACTCTGGGACGATCTTTTTCCGAAAATTCCCATATAAAAATATTCTGTTTTTGGACGGTTTTTGGGACTTGCCCATGAAGTGTGGCCAGTTTTGCTTTTTTCCCTTCAAATCTGGCTTTTTTTTAAACCGGATAGCGGGAAAATATTTAAAACAGCGGGCAGCGGGAATTCTGGCTTTTTAAAAAGGGAGCTCGGCTTCTTTTCAGCTTTATATTAGATTTAGAGTCTTTTGAGTTAAAACTTATAAGTAAATCGATAGTTTGTCAACTCTCTCAGTCGTTTAAGGACTATAATAGCAATCTCAAACGCTGAGCAATTTGTCATTTCTTAGTGCATGCCAAGTTTATAGACAGATTGAGAAAAATGCCGAAAGTTTTCAAACAATAATGTCGTGGAGTCTGCCCTTCTATCTGATGGCTATCAATTCGCTAAAGAATGGATTACTTTTTCACCAGATACTGATATTGAGAAAGTTGCCAAAATTTATATCAAACTAGAAAAGGAAAATCGCGACCCCCAGTTGAGCTACTGAATTGTTGAGTTTAGGAATTTTACATTTTCTATAAACATGTCAGTAGTATTGATATGTTTTTTTCTTCTTTTTTTTTTGGTGGGGTGAATACGCTAATTGTATTGGGCAATATAATTGTTTTCAGGTTACCTGACCATATCAGCCTTCTTCAACAAGTTGACAAATTGTCGGTATTTAAAATTTTACAAGCAAAAAAACAAAACATTGCTCCCATTTTGGAAGAATTTCCGTAGAATATATTGGGAAAAATGGAGTGTCAATATAATGACACATTACGTGAAATGGCCTGAAGAGGCGAGAAACTGTATCAGACAGTTGACATGTTCAATAAATTAAAATTACATAGATTATATGAAAAGCCATGCGCTTTTTCTATAGCTTTTTTGCCGTCTCCGTCCCGTCAAAAACAGGTTTTTTTTTGACAAAAGTTGGCAACACCGCGCCCATGTCAAGTCACAGTGACTGCCAAATCACTTTTGAAACGCCCATCACTATTGCCCATTATCGATATCGATAAGTTTACTCTAATCGTTTATGGTCAGCTGTTTGTTTATGCAGCTTGTGAAAATTGTGTGAAAATGGGTACGAAGCGTCGGAACATAGAAGACGAACTGTCTCGCTTTGAGGCTGAGATTTCCAAACCACCATCACGAAATCTATTTGTGCCCAATCAAGTGCGTCCCACTATCGCAGCGAATACGTACAATGTTCAGCAGAAGTTGCAGCAATCTTCGGGATCGGCGGGTGGTGGTCGATTGACGGTGCCGCCTCCACCCATACCACCGCCACCCACATTTATGTCCACATTTGTGCCCACCGGCAACAGTGGTTCCGGGGCAGCTCCAGTCAAGTCCATGTCGGCCACTCCGGTGGTGCTGAGCAGCGCTCCCAAGCTCTATCAGTGCCGCCAATCGGTGCACGTGCCCACAGTGGCGGCAGCAGCCACCGCCGCCTCCATTGACATCAATAACATACAATTTGATGTGACACAGAAACTCAAAAAACTAAAGGCCGAAAAATCTGGGCCCAATCCCATAGCCGAGGAGGCCATCAAGGCGGCGCGTGCCTCATCCGCCCTGCAATCGTTTCAAACAACCGAACGCAAGAAGAAGGACCGCAAAACGGTGCGCATAGCCGGTGGCAGCGTCTGGGAGGATTCCTCGTTGGCCGACTGGCCCGATGATGATTTTCGCATATTCTGCGGTGATCTGGGCAATGATGTCAACGACGAGGTGCTCACGCGCACCTTCAACAAATTCCCCTCGTTTCAGCGGGCTCGAGTGGTGCGCGACAAGCGGACGGGCAAGAGCAAGGGATTTGGGTTTGTCAGCTTTCGCGAACCCGCTGATTTCATACGCGCCATGAAGGAAATGGACGGCCGTTATGTGGGCAGTCGACCCATCAAGCTGAGGAAGAGCACCTGGCGTCAACGCAGTCTGGATGTGGTCAAGAAAAAGGAGCGTGAGAAGCAAGTGATGCTGCAGGCATTCAACTCCATGAATTAAACCCGGCGAGAAATGCTCTACTACAATAATTTAGGCTAGTTTCGGTCGATTTTAAGAAGTCAAAATGGAATTTGTTTTGGACAAAGGAATGAAGCGAAGAATTAAAATTTCAAATATTTAGCAGAGGAAAGAGTTGGTTTTCGGTGTATTTTAAGGCAGAAACTGCTGGGGAGACTTTTTGAGGAGCCGCCTGCTTCCATCAGAAATCCAATTAGGCAGATTTAATGGAAAACTAGAAAGCTGTGAATTGAGTAGGAGTAGCTCATGACTAACTGAATCAAAAGCCTTACTCAAGTCAGTAAACACCCTGTTTGATACAAATTTGTTTCATGAAAGGTAAATTATTTTAAATCCTTATTTGATTTGCATGTTTGGCTTATTTACAAATCTTCGACCTCAACACATATTTGAGAATATTTCTACCTAGTTGGATCTGTTTTGGAATATGTCATAAGCGTTTACATATGGGTAATTATTTCTCAAGTGGGCAACATTTTTTATCATGGTATCCAAATATGGGACTGAATTGACGGTAATTGTCTAGTATAGCAGCCTCAACTCAGGAAATTATAAAAAAGAATCCATCGATAGATCGCGAATTATGAAGAATTTTCATGCAGAAAAATCGCGGCGGTCATCCATGGTTTCTTTTTAAACGAAAATCAAAGTTGATTCTTTAGCCCATATATGTTGCTCACATTGGCTTTTCGAATTCTGTTTGTTTTTGCAAATATATACTTACTTTTAATGGTTGTGGACATGATGAAATTAGTATAAGGTGGTCCCGTCCGTAAAATCCCTCCCTTATTGTATGTTGAAAAATGAGTGTGAGCCTACTAATTTCATGTGAGTGAGTGAAACGGCAACATTTTCTGTGTTTAACCCTTAGAATGGAAGTGGGGTACATTTGCAGCATACTGTAGCCCTATGTCGAATGCTTTTGCGTTCCCGCGCCGGTTCACGCTCCGGCTCTGATATTACATCTGGCATGAGACGTCTTCTCTTCGACACCTGGTCTTTGTTGGTTTAAGACTTCCAATCGGTAGCTTTAAAATGTTTATGGCAGATTTTTCCATTTGGACCAAAACTACATCCTAAAGATTCTTCCCACAATTTTCATTTTTTTCATCTTTGGAACATGAATAAAATTTACTCCCTCAGTTTTAATAAATGCAAAAGGTAATTTGTTTCTCTTCACGTAAGGGTTAAAGCAACGAACAAAAAAATCCTGCTAAGTACTGACAATAAGGGACTTATCGAGAGAGCTGCTCTCATGACGGGACCACCTTTTACTTATTGCATCATGGTTGTGACAAGGAAGCACTTTCGGCGCGTGACTTAGTGCGGGTCCCCTTCCAGCTATAAGCAGAAGCAAATTCGTCCGAAAATACCTTTTGAACGGCTGCCCTAATAAACTGTTGGTCCTACTCGCCTTTGTATTTTCGTCCTTTAATTCCTTTAATTCTTGTTTCAAAACTGAAACTTCATTTCTCAACCATCTAATCTCGTTGCGTAATTCAAATAGAAGACTTTGAACGTTATCAGAGTGGAGTGAAAGAAATATTTTTTTTTGGCTATTTTTCCATGGAAAAATAATGGATTTATTAAGGTTTTACTTACATGTTGATAAATTATTGCTTGGAGTGGAGTGGCCAGTCCTTCGAACAAATTCAATTTGTTTTCTTCACTTTTATTATCAGAAGAACAGCTATCACTATTTTCACTTGAATTGGCACTATCAAAAATATTTTCGATGTTTGGTTCGTTTGATAACATCTGCTCTTGCACATATTTCTTAGCATTAATTTTTGTAATTTTCTTCGGGAACAATAAGGAGTGTTCCTTTTTTTGCTATTCTTCTTAATTGCTTGTCTGACGATTTATTCTTTAATAAAATGTATTGTTTACTTTTTGTAATTAATTTAGTGGAATTGTAGAACTTCTGGCTGAACTTCACTTTAATTTTCAACTGACTCCAATGAACAAAAGTGAAGAATTTGACTTGTGCATTGAAATTTGTAAGCAGAAGTACCGTTTAAATAAGACATTAGAGAAAACAACCAGAGTATATTAAGTTTGTGCAAAAGTTTCCGTCAGTCCGTCCGTATGAACAAACAGATCTCTGAGATGGTAAGAGATAAAGGTTTGACATGAATGGAACATAATCTTCTTATACTTGCAGGCATATCAAGTTTATTTTCAATTTTGGCTACGCTTTGTCCCGCCCCTGCAATATCGAAAAAACGCCATATCTCCCAAAGTTTTATAGATAGAAGGCTCAAACCTTCAGGACATATTTAGTATTCGGCATTCTTTATCGATCCGCTGAAGGAATTTTAAAGATCGGATGAACGATGTTCAAGTTATAAGGGAAAAAAAAGCAATTATGGGCAGCACCGGTCGCAACGGTGATAGGCAGCTCTTCAAAGGTACAATGTTATAGTCGGGCTTGACCGAATATTTTTCTTGTTAAAGCTGGGTATCCAGCAACGCAAAACCAAAAAATTCCTGCCAAAGTTCATATGAAAAAAATTGTGCCAGGAATTTTCTGTTTACGATTTTGTTTGTTTAGTATCCTGCAACTAAACCAATTCCACACTTTGTATAGATAGCGGCGTATCGATAGCGGCGTTTCTAAGGCGTATGTGGAACCCAAAACAGCTATTGCACAGCTCAGGAATATATTGTTGACAATTATTTTGGATGTGATGAGCGCATAGATGGAGGCAAATAAGGGGGTGGAGAACAAAGCCAACGCCACATAATGTTCATACAAATATAACACAAGATTTAATTTAATTGAATTAATAATAGCGGTTTCTGTTTTGTAATAGTTTCATTCTCCCGTATTGCTACACATGCAGCAGATTCATTTGGCCAAGGTTCTGACCCGGCTGGTGAGCTCTTGTTTTTATCTTGCATTCAAATATAACAGACTCCATTTAATTGGCTACCAACCATTGAGTCTTATTTCTTTTCGGGGCATACTGCATCGGCCCAATAATTTAGACCGAATTGTGAGAGCAATGTGGCTGATGTCGAGGTGTGATGTCATCACACCCGATCGCTCAATCAATAATATACCACTAGACACGTCGTACTGAAATTAAATCTACAATGATAGACCGAAGTTGGTTTAACGTTATTTTTATTTTTTATGTTATGTTTGGCCAAAATATTTCACTTAGGTTCCACAAAATCAAAATAAATAGCAAATTCCTGGCAGGAATTTTCCGCAGTGCTGGATACAGGCCTTAATCATCAAAAGGGCTCGAAAAAGACTCATCTAGGAGATTTTTGCTAAAATCATCTTCCAAATGTTGGGTGGGCAATAGCCAGGAAAATGTTATGAATCCTGTCCTTATGATTTGGGAACCGTTTATAAAACATAAATTTGGCCAAGTATATAATACATTTTCCTCTCGCCAAAGTCTTTCAATGTTTTGAGTGTGCGCTTGTGAAGAGGGATCCACAAAGTTTTTGGAGTGGTTCACCGATTGGTGCTGGAACCCCTCATATTCAAGGCAATTGTACGCCTTCCAACAATTCGAAATGACCGTGGATCTGTCAGGTATATTTTTCTTAATTATTTTCAAGTGTGTCATTTCCACGGTCTTTATCCGGGATCATAAAAAATTGCCGGACTCTCGCTCCAATCCAACAAAAAACCCCTGACCCTCCACAACCCGGCCACAATTATATTTTCGCTTACCGATTTTTATACCCTTGCAGAGGGTATTATAAAATTGTGCGGATGTTTGTAACGCATTGAAGGAAGCATCTCCGACCACATAAAGTATATATATTCTTGATTAGCATGACGAGCTGAGTTCATTTAGCCTTGTCCGTCTGTCTGTCCGTCCGTCTGTCTGTTTCTATGCTATCTCCTCCGTCAGTTTTAAAGCTATCCTCACCAAACTTTGCACGAAGTCTTGTGGTACAAATAGGCTGCACATTTGTCGGAACCGGCCGGATCGGATGACTATAGCATACAGCTGCCATAGGAACGATCGGTCGATAAACAAGTCTTAGTGAGAAAAACTTTTTTGTTTTTAATGGAAACGCCCCCAAAGTACGTATTTCTTAGTTTCCTACCCTTTCCCATGATTTGACTAAGTTTGGTCGAAATCGGATGACTATAGCATATAGCTCTCATAGGAACGATCGGTCGAAAAACTAGTTCTAGTAAGAAAAACTTTTTTGTTTTTAATGAAAACGTCCTTATCATCGGCTTACACTTAATTTATATACTTTTACACAATTCTTTAATGTTTGGTCGAAATCGGATGACTATAGCATATAGCTGGAAAAACTAGGTCGAGTTAGGAAAATTTTGTTTTTTTAATTAAAACGTCCTTTTTTTTTGGCATATTCGTATTTTTTATACTTTAACACATTTCTCCAAAGTTATATAAAAATCGGGTGACTATAGCATATAGCTGCAGTATGAAATTGCGGTCGAAAAAGAAGTTCTAGTGAGAAAAGCTTTTTTGTTTTAAATGGGATCGCCTCCAAATTTCGTAATTAACTGTGTATTATGCTTTTCCATGATTTCACTAAGTTTGGTCGAAATCAGACATCTATATAGTATAGATCCCATAGAAAAGTAACGTCCAAAAAGTAGTCTTAGAAATACTTTTTTGTTTTCAATGGAAGCTGCAAGGGTATACAAAACTTCGGCAGAGCCGAAGTTAAACCTAGTGTGATGGCCTAAAAAAGTGATTTTTGGAATTTTTATTAAAAAACTACTTACATTGTTCAATTTTGATATTTAACTGTTTCAATAATTTTGGAAAAAATTAAATTTTTAAAGTTATAGTCGATCTCCAATGGCGCGAAAAAATTCCTTCACGCTGCAGATTCCGCTCTCCGTGGATGAAATAAAAAAAAAAATTCTCTAAACTAGATAATATTGTCTGTACAATGACCTACGATAAAAAAAAAAATCAAAAATTGACATATGGCGGCGTTTTAAAAAAAATCGAATTTACCCCAAAATTTTGGTGGCCTGCAAATTCGATTTTTTGATCAAATCAAAAACCTGTCTTGTACGGAGAACTATATAGAACATGTAAAAAAAGTGTGATCGGATCTTTGTTTTTGAGTAATCACTAGAAATTCGGAAAATGCTGTTTCGAGAAAAACGCGTTTAAAATAAAATGATCGTCTCTGCGCCGCGTGCTCTTTAAATTGCTATAACTCAAAACTATTTGAGATATCGATTTGAAATTTTAATATGTTATTTTTAAAGTGTAATCACCGAAATATGAAAAAAAAAAATCGATTTTTTGAAATTTCACACTAGGTGTGCCCCTTAACTTTCCTTTATTTTTGTTTCGTCAATTTCCACGGTCTTATCGGGGTCACCAAGTTTTCCCCACCCCCCCCCAATAGACCAATCAATATAAACTTCCCTTAAAAATTTTTCCAGTCTATAACCCAGGGAAACAGCCATTTTGTTGCATCCATTTCTGGTCCAGATTTGTCCACTGATTACAAAACTGGTCTCGGTTTGGCTCCATTAGCTTTTGTTTTAAAGATATGGCGGAAAATGTGTATGCATGTTTTTTCTTCGAAAACACTATGGAGGTCACACTGAGAAAAAATATCTGTGTTTATGAGTCTTATGCTACAGAACACATATCAATGCAAACCAAAAAAATCAAGCAAGCAGCATCAGCAAGCCCGAAGGTGCCTAAATTGGTCTTAAAAGAGAGTCATTCCTTAGTTTATGGCAAATTTTTAAATTAGATCGTCATGTCATATTTTATTTAACCACTTTAGCATATAGCACAAAGACTTTTACTTTCATAATTTTTATTGCATTTATAACGGCTGAATGGACAAAGCTACAGGCGGTTAATCCCGAAAAAATGAATTAAAATTTATGACATGCCAATTGTTTGTTTTCCTTATAACTCGACTATCATTCATCCGAAAAGAAAAATCAACTTTGAAATGCTGTCATTCAATAACTATTTTGTGAAAAAGTTCCAAATTTGGGCATGAAATATCTGTAAGTATTCTAAATCATAACCGTTAGTCGTCTTATCCAGTTTCCGAATTCGAAAAGTGGGACTTTAGTCCAAAATTTCGGCCCGCTGGCCCAGTTATTTGGCAAAAGCAAAACGAAAGCTGTAAAATACACTACAGTGATTGAAAAGTAAAGTTATGGATGATAAAGCAACATCGATTGCTCGTGTTACAGCAACTATCGACGAAAAGTGCTGTCATCTTATGATTCTTGGGATGTTGCCTATAGTTTTAAAATAGCTAGAAAGAAGCAATTTTTTCAGCATAGCTATAGTTCCCGCTAGCCGCCAGATTAAAAATTTTCTTGCCATCTGCATTTGAAAAACACCAGATCTGGTGGGGGAAAATATCTAAATTTGCAACTCTGAAGACAGTCATAGCAGCAGATGGGTTGGTAGTGCTTATAGATTTATCGTCAACAACGATTTTCGATGGGGCAAACTTAAGCAAGTATTGTAATTTCAAGTCATCTCTTGTAAGAAACTTCGTTCGTACTGGGTGTTCCACGACGCCCACTCATATTTTTAGTTTTTGCCAAGCCAGCTCCCGCCCCCGCAATTTTGAATAAAAAACGTCATATTTTCGGCAGTTTTATAGATGGAAGGTTCTTACCTTTTGGACATTTGTAGTAACCGGGATTCTTTATCGATCTGCCAAGAGATTGGCAATGATCGGATAAACGAAAGTCAAGGTATAAGCAGAAGAAACTTCGCTGCTGCAGCGATGCTTTCAGTCGCTTCTGCAGCATCTAAATTCACACTGAGCATACACCGTCGCTGGTACAAAATATTTTATATTCGGGCTTGACCGACTTTTTTGCTTGATTTTGATATTGATCCCTGTTCTCAATTACACTTTCGCAAAAGTTTTGTGACTTGGACACCAAATCTAGTCCACAAACCGGTTTAAGTTAACAAAATTTTGGTGGAAGTGAAATTGAGAACCTGATTATTTTGGATTGTCTGTGGGTTTGATCAAAAATCCAAGTAAAAATATCGTTGGTTTCCCATTCAGTTCTATACAACTCCTCTACGCCCTTTGGATTCATTAATTAAAAGAGTCCGCCAAGAGGTTTCCTTTAGAACTTACTGCCTGATTTCAAGTCTATTTTTTGTTTCAACATTCCATTTTAATTTATTCTTTAATATTCCTAATGCATCATCATTTCTAACTGCAATAGACGACGATTGGTATCGTAGGGCATGCGGTAGGGCATGGTGGCCGCCATGTTAGCCAATGCCTTGGCCCTATCCCTCAGTTGTAGCAACTGCCGGGGGTCGTCCTCTGCCTTGAGTTGTTTGTACTGCCGATGGGTAATGTCCATGGCTGCCACCATAACATCGGGCAGCACCTTGATGACCTCTCCACTCAACTGCTTAATGCGGCTCAAGCAGGCGTCCACCTCTTGCGTAGTTTGTGGTATCAACGGTATAAGCTGCAATTGCTCAAAAGCCAACCGCAGTTTACCCTCATGATAGTTGTCAAAGAAATTAAGCAGATTCTCTAGCAAAATATAACTATTACGTATTTTGGGCTCAACCTCGACCTGCTGACGGCTGAGTAGTAGATTAAAACGTTGAGTTTCCAGGCTGAGACGTGAGCGTAGAGAACCGTCCAGTGGGGCCTGTTGTACAACACGGGCCAGCAGCATGGAAATGTGCTTAAAGGCAGGATTATACTGACCAGCCATATCATAGAGACGCACGGCCATTTCAAAATTACCACGGGCCACCAGTTCATCAGCGACCAGGCCGGCCATGGTGCGTGTATCAAACTCGGGGCAGTCAAACTGATGGAAAAGGCCGCTAGAAAAGAGAGAGAAGAGAGGGTAAAAAGCAGAAACACCTTAAAGGGAAATGTAGTTACCTCTGCACCACTTCTTCCTGCTCCTCCTCCTCCTCCATATGCTGCATTTGTCTCTGGCCGAAAATCAAATCAAATATGCTGGTATCCAAGACGCCACTGTCTACGACCAGCTCACACACACAGCTAAGAAACATATTCCTTCCTTTGGGATCACGTAGACAACGCAGACTGTAGTAATAGTGCAAGGCCTCCACCGTATCCGTACGCTCAAACCGTTGCACATAGAGTCGTATAAGACGAGCCAGATTCATGCGACGCAGCGGCTGTGGATCCAAAATGTCTATGGAAAGCAGTGGCTGGCTCACACTACGTGCCCCACCCAACAGACCCAGCTCATGCAGAGCAATGGCCATGTGCACCGCATGCACACGATTCTCATCCGTACGCGACAGAAACTCTATGGCAGCCTCAAATTGTCCCGTCAGTGCCAACGTTTGGAAATACAAGTGAGCCTGGCGTTTTGCTTGGAAATATTTCTCGCCATATTCCTCCAATATCAAATGCTGCAGTTTACCATACCCAGCGGAATCTCCCGGCCTTAGCATGGCCAACTTAATCCACAGGAAATCATCGATGGTCTTGGCCACCTCGCCATGCACTTCCTGCACATCACAGTTGAGTATGATGCAGTACACCGCCTTTTTGTAGGCATCCGTGGAGTTGCGTATTTTGTTGGCATACTGCAGCTTCAGTTGACTCTCAATGCGCGAGTTAAGAGGATTGGCTATAAGTTGAGCAAAGTCTTCATATATAGAACCCGCCTCTTGCAGAAACTCCACCGCCGTCTCAGAGGCGCCACAGCGTAGGCTGTAGTAGACCAAAGGCCAGAGGGGTTTGCCTGCAGCTGTGTCCACCAGTCCTATGGTCTGCTGAGCGCTAAACCTGCGACTTACATAGGCATGAACCAGCTGATAACTGTCATTGGGCAGGCAGCCCACCAGGGACTGCATGTAAACCCTATAGCGTCGCTCCAGATAGGATTTAGCTTGATACACAAATTCCGGTCGCTGTTGTCGGCTTTTCAGAGGATCGCCACTTTGGTACGGGTCCTGCACTTGGCTCACCCAGGCGAGCAGTGTCCACATATCGGTTAGGCGTGGATCCTCAAATGCGCCGACCAATTGAGCATACTTTTGCACCAAATTGGGACGAGGACTGCCCTTGATAACCAAATCATTGTAAGCACGCAACTCTTGAGCATAAATCAATTCCATGTGATCCAAACAGGAGCGAGGCAGACATTCCGGATTGAGGATCACATGCTCAGGCAGCTTTTGTAGGTCTATAAAGTTCTGTGAGGGTGCAATTAAGGCCTCCAACAGGCGGGTTTTCTCCTCATTCCACGAGCTGGTCAAGTGCGTCCATTTTTGCTTGCTTACCGCGTCGCTTATCTGTGTGGCAGAGAAATTCAAGGAGTTTAGAATGTTGACATTACGAAAACAATTTACCAATTATTAAATGTAATACCCTTTAAACATAAAAGAATAATCGTGAAAATGTTTACTTACAACCCACAAATATATAAGGAGTTTGTCTAGATTATCCCAATGAATTACACTCACATTCTTCTGCGTATCTTCTATCACCGACAGTATGGCATTCTCTCGCTCGTTCTTTAGGAATGTACACACATCCGTCTCGGCTCGGGCCACATCCAAAGGCTCAAACGTTTTCCGTGCACTCAGAGCCTCCAATTTTTGATTCAACTTGGGCAGATCTATACCCCTGGAGCCCAGCAGTATGTGTCTAAAGATAAAATGGATACGAATTTAATACTGGTGGGCCCTTAAATGTAATTAGTTACCCACGCTTGTATATCCTTGTTTGTTCCAGTTTGGGTTACACGCGTGTGCAGCTCTTCGGTGGCTTGCAGCACTTGGTGCAATGTGCGTTCCACGCGTGGCAGCTCGCACCCCAATTCGCTTTCATTTGTTAGATTTTGAGCACGCTGCAGCAAATCATTTAAATCCATTTTTAATAAATAATAAAAAAAAACGCGGCTAAAAATGTAAACAAATGGAGCGATTCAATATATTGTCGGTTAGAAGCTATCGAAAATGGTCATACTTAGAGATGTGTTAAAAGCTAGCGGCAATTTTTTATAGCAATTTGAATATTTTACAAATATCGCATAAAAAATTCTTGAATTTGTTGAATGCACATTTTTATACTCTGTACCAGAGGTACACAGAGTATATTAAATTTTTGCAAAAGTATGTAACAGGCAGAAGGAAGCATCTCCGACCCTATTAAGTATATATATTCTTGATCAGCATCAACAGCAGAGTCGATCTAGCCATGTCCGTCAGTCTGTCCGTATGAACAAGCAGATCTCAGGTTTGTCGAATAAGTACTGGTGGTTTTCCAGTTGGTTGCGAATTCGCTACTTACGAACTAGTGCCCAGAACTAGAGAGTTTTGCATCAAAATTTTTCGAAAAATTCGTATTCCAGCCCGCACGTTTGTGTGGGTAATTTTCCTGGGATTCTATGAGTTTTTTCTCGGAAAATGAGTTAAATCCTGAAATAATATATCAAATGTGACTGAAAAATAAAATTTTAGCAAAATTAACCAATGTTTCGTGCTGGTACTGAAAGGGATAGGCCTTTTTGAGTGTCGCACTGTGTAAAAAAAGGAGTTCAAACTTTTTTACGAATTTATGATGGAAAAACTTCATTGAGTTAAAATTTTAAATAACGTTTTTGAAAATTTTAATGATTTTAAGCATTTTAATAGCGCTCATATTTAGATGTAGCACACAAAATCAGCATATTGTAAATTGTAGCCTTTGAACATAAAGATGTGTTTACTTTTAAAATTCAGCAAATTTTAATAAAAAGCATTCGAAACGCTGAATAAAAATATCACCAAAAAATTCGATATCCGATATATTGCATCGGAAAATATTGGATAACGATATATCGTATTTTTTGACAAAAATATCGATATTTCGATAAATCGATATTATTTCCAACATCCCTAATATGAGTGGACACAATTGCTTATTATGTAGCTTACTCCGGTATTTTTTTCCAATTAGCGCATAACTTTAAGGAATTTTTTGAACTTGGAAAAAGAGTGATTTTCTCACAATATTGGGAAATTTTTCATCTTAAAATCCAAAAATTTTTAACCTTTCAACACAATAAAACCGTTGTTTTTGTACAAAAGGCAACTTGGGATTAAATTCGTCACTTAATGTGGCCACAGTTCCTAATGGACAATAGATTTAAGTTCAGCGCCTAAAAATACATATGGAATGTTTGATAACTTCTTTGATGCAAAAGTTGGCCCTTATTTGTAAAGTCTGTGTAGTCACTGCATCTTCTACGTCCCCCTTACAAGAATTTTTTTTGCCCCGATTTTTTTTTTGGAACTTGCCGCCCCTTTTATTAATACAAAATTATTGCATTTTTCGGTTTGACCAAGTCCACGCATTTATATTTGTAAAGCCCTATTTTCGCTACCTGAAATTGTGTGTCGATTTAGCTAAAAAAAAGTTTATCTTTTCAGCAAAAATGATATAATGGTTATGTCCAAGGCGGCTGATCTCTAATTTAAAATTCGATAACCGTTAAAGTGCCACCCCTCTTTCGACTATCTTAGTATTATATTATTAAAGCAATATGGTCACATTGTATTAGAGACTGCTGTAAGAAACGAACGAACAGCAACAGCTCGTTAGCAGAGAGCTCGCGGCGCAATAAAAAAAAATAATACAACAAATTGGATTTTTGCAAATTGCTTAATTTGTTCAGTAACGCCCTCGAAACGATTTATTGAATATTAATAAGGCAAGTTAACCAACAAAACCAAGTGAATACCGTTACAGAACAGAAAACGCAGCAAGCTCGAGTGTGTGTGTGAGTTGGTGTGCGTGCGCGTAATTAAACAAAAGTATTAAGCAAAACTTACATATTTTGCAATACAAAATTAACAAGGCAACGCCAACATAATAATTGTCGCAGTACCAGCAGCTGTCATTTCCTCTTTCGTTTTCGTTTTTTTGTTTTTGGTTATTAGGGGGCTGTAAATTGCAGCTGCTGCCGTTACTTGTTGTTGTTGTTACCTTAACTCTCGTTAACTGCCTTGTAGAGAGCAGAGTAAGCGAGAGAAGGCAAGCGCGGGCAAAAAAAGTGCAAAGTTGATGCCATTCAACTAAAGTTTGCTGTGTGTGTGTGTGCGAGGCATTAGTCATTTTTGGCCTGGCCAGGTCTGGAACTTTGGCTTAAATATTTACAGCAAGAGCCCAACTAAGCGTATCGTCCAATCATATCAAAAGGTTAGTTACCCTCTCTCACCGACTTCTAATTGTTGATTCTCTTTCGATGATCTACAGGCCATTTCAATTCATTGCCCTCGCATTGTGCGTTGGCACATTTTCCATTTACTCAAAGCTTTTTACTTAATTGAAACCAAACAGAAGCAACCCCCCCCACCATACCCGCCTCAAGGTCGTGCCTCTGTATAACTAATTAAATATTTATTTTATGTTGGCTATTGCACAAACACGTTGTGCTTCGATAAGAAATCACCCCTCCTTCCCCATTTGTCACTTTCGTGCTTAGCAGGTGTTGCATTTTGATGCTTCACTTTCCAATCCACTGACTCTGTTTTTTTTTTGTAGGCGTCAGTTGGTTCCGTTGAGAAAATTCTGATCCGCGGGGGAATATTTTATGTTTTTTCAAAACAGGAAGCAAATGTACACAATTTTATCAAGAAGAATGAGAAATAAAACTTGTTTGATTGTACAGACACTCTACTCGTCACTTGAATAGAGATGAAGTCAGCTATCTCGGCTATATTTTGCGGTTAAAAAAAGGGAAAAAATTCCTCTAGCATTAAAGTAATCGGAATTTTTCCCCTCTGAGCTTGTTAATCGATTTAATGTATGATGATTCCACATCTCAAAAAGTCTTTTTGGATTCTTTGGACTTTCTTCAAGAGTTTGTAAAGTGTCCAAAACAGGAGGCTAACAGAAAAACTAGCAGTTATGCAGAAAGTGTGTTCAAGATCAAATTCAAATACTTTGGGAGTATGTGGAGAAATTTAAACAAACCTATATATTACCAATGTGTCGCTTAACTTCTTGTTTTTGGCGAATCTACATAAACTTTGGAACCGAACCGGCTTCCTTTCAGAAAGGCTGAATCGAACCGGAAACAACAAAGAAAAACGGTTCGGTTCAGTTCTCTGACAAGTTTTAATACGTGAATCGCGCTTCTTTTGCCAATGATACTTATTAATTTCTGAATTTAAAACGTTTCCGTAAGATAATTGTTATACGACTTTCGTTTGACCCTCCACAAGGAAGATCACTGGAAGTCAGAATTGATTCTCAGCATAGCACGTAAATAACTCTCAACCCATTTTTTCGGTCTGCTCTGCTCACGACCGCAACCGAAAAAATAAAAATAAAACTGGCTTGGTCTTCCGTCAACCGATTGTGTGCTGCTCTCGCGCACGCTGTTAACCGGCTGTTGTTGTTCACTTAGGCTGGTCTGTCTGACATCAACCCAATAACCGGCCCATTTCAGTCAAGCGGACCGAAAGTGTGAGTTGTTTGAAGGCTGAGAGACCAAAATGTTATTTCAAAAAGGTTGCTGTGAACAAAGTCACGTGGAGCAGAGCGTAACATTGCGAGAGAGAATGAGAGAGCACACATAGTTGGTCGCACACATACAAACAAGCGTTGATATCGTTCGTTGCTATAGCCTAAGAAGCACACACTGATAGCATACATTCAAAAAAGACCTTTTCTGCAAGCGGTCTCTGCAAATAGGTTGGCAAAAGACCAAGAGCGAAAAATCCAAAACAAATGTTTCCTCACCCAACCGAACTATCAGAGAGCGTAGTTAAAGGTTGCTTCCGTCCCTCTTTGTCAATGTGCCGCACGAAACCGGTTTTTTTTTAGACAACTGCAACGAGGGGACCGTTGACTCTTAGGAATGACTTGGATGACTTGACACAAACTTTACAACATGCAATCCTGTCAGTCTTCTGCAATTACCCGCAGATCTTTTAAAATACCTGTCACCAGTCTGCATTCTTTTCTTGAACGTTGATAATTGATTTGTCGTCCTCTAGTGGACAATATTTTCAATTTTCTGTAGTACTTGTAGTACATCTCATATAATATGATAAATAGGGTGGGTAAGATGGTACGAATTCTTTTTTAACCGACATTCTCTTTTTTCGAAGGGCATTCCTATAGGAACTTATAGACGAATCCTGCAAATCAGACATCATAGATTTTAGACAATCTTACAAGGATTTTAAAGATATTCAAATTATTTATAGGAACTTAATTTCCAAAGTGTGCGAAAAGTTACATCACGACGGAAATTATAATATTTTCTAATGTGCCTTTATGAACCACTGAAATGATTCGAAACCGCGGTTCAGTTAGCTCAAAAAACCATGTAATGAACCGAACCGTCGGTCCAGAAACTGTGAGAACCACTCAAGCAAACCAGTACTCATTTTTGAGTGGTTTCCATCCCTGATACAAAGCCTTTTATGGGTGTCAATTTAAAAACTATTTAGAATCTTTAATAAGGCCACGTTGGTTTATCGAGCAGATAACAAAAACAATTACTAGGCAATAGCTCGGATTTTTCGGATTCATGTATAATATTTTTATAACCGGAACAGAATTGTATCGATACCTTTTTTATAATAAGAACTGTGAAGCTCTTCAAAACAGGCATTAACCTCGGACTCCACCTCTTCATTGTTGCCAAATCTTTTTCCTATGCCTAACACATATCAGCTTCAATCGCCGGTCACTCAATACACATTTTTTAATTTTGGCCACCATTTCTGAAGTGGTCACCTCATTTGGACGCCCATTACGATGTTCATCTTCGCAGCTCAAACGACCTTGCTTAAACTCAGCCACCCAATATTTTATTGTTGTAAACGAGGGAGCAGAATTACGTAAGGTAGAATCCAGCTCCTTTTTAATATTGGTTGGACTAAGACCTTTTATATGAAAGTATTGTATCACATAACGATGACCAATTTTGTCCATATTTGCAAATCAATAACAAGCGTTCTCTATTAAAATCGACAAAAAAAAAAACTGTGCAAGGTAAAGGCTCCAAACTTCAAACTTAAGCTTTTAATAGTCGGTACTTCCCCTTTTTAATATTTTCTAACACTACTGTGCTAGGTCGGCCATTTCTGGGGCGGCCCTCGTTTGTAAAGCTTAACCTGCCGATATTAACATCGTATTCCATTAGTCATCTTGCTTTGAGACGGCAGTATGAAGCTATGGATTTGGGGGTGGTGTTTGACTCCAAACTTCAGTTTTCTGAGCATCTAAACTATATCCTCCCCAAAGCTTATTCAATACTGGGCTTTGTAAAGCGCAATTCCAAGCAATTTAACGATCCCTATATGCGTCGATCCCTGTGGCCGGAGTGGCTCAGCGTTTAGTGTGCGCGACTGCTGAGCATGAGGTCGTGGGTTCGATCCCGCCTCGGAACATCTAATGAAAAGTTTTTTTTCTTTGAATAAAACTTTACACCCGGCCACACCTCTTGCTGTTGGCGCCAGCATTGCAGTAATTAGTCATGAAAAGCCTCTCAAAAACTGCCGTTCGGATTCGGCGTTAAACTGTATGTAGGTCCCTTTCTCTTGTGCTAAAATTAGAAGCGCACAAGCCAAGAGATTGAGAGAGGCTCGGCTTTGGCCCCTTGGGGCTGTTGTCATCTTGACAAGCCGATTTTACTTTACTTTTACTAACACGGCTTAGTTTGTATTCTGTCTTAGTACGTTCTAGGCTTGAATATGCTTCGTTTATCTGGAATCCTCCTGCTGCCGTTCACATAAACAGGCTTGAGCGTCTGCAGAAACGATTCCTTAAATTTGCACTCGCCCATTTACATTTTTCGGAGCCTTTTCCACCGTATTTGAGTGGATGTCGCCTATAACATATTTCCACCCTTGAGGATAGAAGGACAATTGCGTCTTTAATTTTCTTAAATGACATTGTGGTCGGAAATATTAATTGTCCTATGATACTGGACAAGATTCCTTTCAATGTTCCGCCCAGATCTTTGCGTGACTTGGTCCCCTTAAGAGTAGAAACTCATAGGGTCAATTATGCCAATAATGAGCCGATATGTAGAGCCCTATTGATGTACAATTATCTCCCAGTTGAAGTGCGATTTGACTTTGGCATGGAAAATTTTTTTTTTGGCGATTTCTTAGGGACTTCTTTTTGTAGTTAAATTGTTACTGTTAGTTTTAAGTTTTAGCCAGTTAGGGTTATCGGTTGGCAAAATCCTAAATAAATAAATAAATCTTTGATTGTCTCTGTTTAGGTAATGTTACGAATATTGGCTCGGTTAGTAGATCAAATTTTAAATGTAAAAAGAATTGAAAAAGACTGTTCCAAGAGAAGTTGCTCTTCCAAATCATGACCCGAACTATTTAGAGCGAAATGCAGTTTTTAATACAAAACAACAAATTGATTGAACTATGTACTTAGTAACGTGTCTTAAAATTTTTTTTTTGTTGCTTTGGGTCGAATGAGGATTCCAAATAATTTAATAAAAAAATAATTAGATTAAAAATGTCGTCCGGCCGATCAGACCACTTTTTGTGAAAGATCATTGTCATCTCTGGTGGTCAATCTGTTTAAGAATAATCGACTTGGTTGGACTTTAAGCCAAGAAAAGGGTTTTTTTCGATTAATATGCATGGCTTTGGCTCAACTCTACCCGTCATAAAGCTGTCTGTATATTGTTGGCCATTGCCTAAGCTCGACACTGCATTTCCTGGGTGTGAAACGCGCAAGTGACACGTAACCGAGGTTCATATAGTTTTTGTTGCAAGGCCGACAGCTTAGTTCAGTCAGAGGATTTTGGACGGCATTAAAATACCCACAAATCGTAGTGGCAATGGTACTTTCAATTTACAATCCAAACGTATTGTATTAGGAGAGTACTAATAAACCTGCCCTGCCTCCTGGCACCCTATACATTAGAATTATCATCATCATTGCCATCATTTGTGAACTTTGTTTAGCAAACAACCCACAGCATTGTTAAGGTCATGAGCATGTAATAAAGCAAGCAATTGTTTAAAATTCTCACATTTCCACTCAAGTGATAAGATGGCCAGCTGAAACCGGTTTTCATTGAGCAGAGTTTTATTTTGCCACAAGTTTGTTTAAACAAATCTCTAGTGACTCATTTGCGTGGGATATGTTAAGCCCAACGAAACTGAACAAACTTTTACTGTTGACTTGACCACCACATCACGTTCCGAAAAACTCTCACAGACATTAACCAAGTGTGGAAAAGCAGAACAAAAGAAAGTGACAAGATGTTGGGGATGTGTGATGTGTGGGGTGGAGTTGAGTTGTCGTCTTGTGCTCTCAAAGCGATGATGGCAAAGTGAGAGCAAGTTTCAACAACATTTAAAAATAAATATATAAATGCTGGCAATAAAATAGAAATTGCATTTAATTTTCTATGCTCTATTTTATGGCTATTGATTTGCTTGCTCTCAGTATTTGCTTTGCCACGACCTTGAGCTGAAAATTACAAATAAAATTTTGTAAAAAGACTGGACATTTCCGTATATTTGTTCACATTGCCATTCAAAAAATAGCAACAAATAAAAGCGACACAATTGAATTGATTGCCTCAAATAAAAAGTTAAATGAACTTAAATAAAAACACGCCTCAATTTTAAGCATTTTTTTAACCTTCTCAATAATGTAATGTCTGGCATGAGGGGACTGTGAAAGACTTGCCTTTTGGCTTTATGAAATTAAAGAAGCGCCAAACAAAAAACAATATTTAATTTACATAAAACTTGGACTGGGGATGGGGTTCAACGTCATCATCATCAACATGAAAGATTTGCTTTGTTTGGTTTCTTGGAAATTAAAAGTCAAGTTCTTCTATAGACACAGCTTGCAGGTGCTTAAACAATTAACTACGTACGTAAGTTGTTTCTCTCTTCTTCAATTTTATAATTTTACAAATTTGCTTAGGAATTGGAATGGAAACTAAAGAGTATGTGAAATATAAAATGCCAAATTCAGCACGTTTTTCAGCTCGTGCTCCGAGAACCATATATGCGCATTACTTTGTATTGAGTTTTATATCTATTGTACATTTTTATTGTTGCATGCCAAAAAATAGGCGCAATATGTTCTAAGTAAACAAAGGCAACTAAAATTGCATGAACAACGTGCCACATTCATCAAGAGAGCTTGGCATTCATGCGTTTCAAAGTGAGGGAGGGGTAAAACACAACATTTGTTGATGAATCTGGGTCAAAGTTGAATACAATCTGTGTATGTACCATATGTATGTTAAGTATGTATATATGTCGATGCGTATTGAGTGCACTCGAAATACTATTAACATCCAACCAACAATTCTGATAAAATCTGTTATTGTTTTGTATTTATTGAATTGCGAATGCTTTTATGTGTTCAAGTATTGTACATATGTACTACATAAAGCACTTCTTTTTGCTTGAATTCTGAAATGCCGATGAACTTTGCTAATGCTAAAATGGCCAAAAATAGGTAAAAATTAAGAAAGTAGCTAAAAAATTTCTAAACTTAAAAAGTAACGAAAATTCGCGTAGCCCCAAATTACGACTCTCTTAGCAGCCCAATTTCCTGTACGAATGTCAGGATTTTCGTGGGTTCTAGTCTACTCATCTTGTTGGGGGTTACGCAGTGTTCCCCAAAACTGTTGAATCTGCGCCTCGCTAGAGTATCGCAGTAAGCTTATATATGTTTAGAGGACTCCTCCTTCTCTTCACAATATCTACATAATTGGGTATTTGTTATTCCCAACTTGTACAAAAAAAACTTAAAGGCTAAGCTAATTTCTTCCATTTTACCATTTTCCGACCGATCGGTCCTATAAAATGTCTTAAGACATGGTCATTCGATTTCGACCAAATTTTAACATTCATAATTGCCGACTTTACAACCGCGGTAACATTAAAAACAAAACATTTTTCTCACTAAGACCCATTTTCCGAAGGATCGTTCGTATGGGACCTATATGCAGGGATGCAAACCGGTTCTGAACCTAGCCGAACCAAACCGAACCGCTTTTTTCAGCTGGTGAACCGACTACCCTTCGAAAATGCTGAACCGAACCGAAAACCACAAATGACAACGGTTTGGATCGGTTCAGTTCACTGACGAGTCAAAAGCCGCACAAATTTTGGGAATTTTGATCAAATTGCTACGATGTCCTAATCGATGCCGGACTTATGTAGCACCCAACCATTTTGAAACATGCAATTGTCCACCGACCTCTGAATATGCCTGTTATAAGTTAACATTCCTTCTTTGAAAGTTGTTAATCGATTTGTTTGCATATATCATTTCCTTTACGGGACAATATTCTCATTAGTTTGTCAAGCTTCTTCACCTTAATCCATTTTTAGCCAGGAGCACAGCTATTAAAGTGATATCATTATGCGCATCCAACTATTCAAACTTTCCAATTCTGTAGAAATTCAGTATCAAAATGGTCGAAAAGTCACATATCACTTTATATATTCAAATATTGAAGCAAAAGTTCGGGGAAAAGACACTATAGGCGAGCTTTAATATTAAAAAAAGGTTTTTCGGTAAAAAATAGCTTTTTCAGAGAACATTTTCAAAATTTAAAGGATTAGCTTGACCAAATAGTGTTGATTAAAACAAAAACTCGGGGTGTAATTCCTCTTAAAACCAGAACTAGTATCTTTTAATGTGTTCGAATCCAGCTTTATTTTTCATCAACAAGTATGACCCACCTAGGTTTATAGTTTTTTAAACTTCTCCGGTTTCAAAAGTCCAAAACAATTACCTTCTGAACAGATTTAAGGATATTTTTTAATGTTAGACTTCAAAATAGGCTTAAAGGGTTAAGGTTTGGTGGAATGAAGGGTAATCTTACAATAAAAAGAAGTTTTGGACTTGCCGAAACTTCAAAAGTCTACAAAAATGACTTTCCGAGCAGATTTCAGAGTAAATTGCGACGTTATACTCAACAAAAGGCTTTAAGAGTTGACATAGGATGGAATTGAGGGCGATCCAAGAAAATAATGGTGTTTTTAACACGTTATCGGACTGCTTTTCTCTGGAAAGAAATAGATTTTCGAACAGATTCAAGCAACATTCGGGACGTTCTCCTTAAGGGTTTATGTTCGGGAGGAACTGGGGCGATCCTAGAAATAAGTTTTTGGCATTCTTTTTAAATATAAATATCAAAATATCTCGACTTTACAGTTTTTCGGCATCCAAGAACATAAGGTGCGTTGCGAATTCCTGTCCGCGCTGATTTTAGAGAAAATCGGGGTTATTTGCAAAACCAGAAGCTAGCCTTTATTAAATCTATAATAAATAAAGACTGAACCAAGGGTATACAAAGAATAGAGCAATGATTTCTGTTTTCTGTTTCAAAGTTTAATTATTGATTAGTGATGATAATTTTTAGTTCGATATTTTTTAGGATGCCAAGAAAAGGTCCAGGCCACTTTTAGCCTTGTTCTCAATTCCACTTTCACAAAAGTTTGGTTATTAAGAGTTTTGCCAGAGTTCCAGTTTTTGCGGATAAAATGTGACTTCCCAAAGCAGGGGAGCAGCTGGATTTTATTTTTGCTAAGAATAGAAACTTTCCCTTGCCGAATGTGCTTTCTAATCACTCTTAATTACCCTATTGCGCATTGTAAGGCTCGTAGCAGGTCCTTGAAAGTTATTTTTAAGGTACTATAATCAGAGCTCGTAAATAACAATTGAACATTTTTGACTTTGCGGTCAGCTCAATAACAAAACCGAAAAAATCCATGCACGCTTTCTCTCGCTCTGAGCAGAACACTTCGTTTCCCCTTATTTTTGTTTTCAGTTGACTGTTCTCAGTTGAGTTTTCTTGTTTTGCTCATTCAATAACAAATTATAGACAGCGATCTGACTGAGCGCTCGCATATTAAGAGTCAGTAGATGAGCAAAAAGCCGAATGACTCACCTCAAAGGGTCTTTTTTTTCTTTTATTTGTTTTGTGTGTGTGTGTGTGGCTTGTGTGAGTCGCAATCCCAATCAGACACCTCACTCACTCATAAACACACACAAACGCAAATGAGTTTTATCTTCTTCGCTCACGACGATTTGCTCAGTGAATGAGCAGAGCAAAATGTAAACAAATCCATTGGTTGTTCGTTGAGCACTGAGCGATTCGTTTATGAGCCGATGTAAACGGTTCATCTCTGACTTTTGCTCAAAGGGTCCGTAAATAACTGTTATTTTTAGACAACGAAAAACGGTCAATTGTTAATTACTAGCTCTGGTTTAAAATGAACTGCAGAAAACACCTTTTTTTCTACGATTCCATTGCTTTCTCTTAATTCTTCAGTTTGATAACAATCTTTCGTTCCAAATCTGTGCAATGTATGCCACGACTCATTCTTAATCTAATAACAGAACTAACCAAGAATAAGTCTAAAGCTATTGATAGTGGTCAGAGTGTTCCACCAAGTTCCCATGTTTCATGTTAATATTTTTAATACTTTTAATATTGTTTTTGAAAAATATCAAAAAACCTACTACGCAGGTACAGCTTACTGCTCGATTGATTGTACCCAAGCACTCTGAACAATATTCTGATTTAATCTAATCATAAGAATTCGCTATTGAGTAAACAAATACTTGAAAGAAAATTTTTTTAAATCGTACATATCAATTTAAAACTTTCTTATATCTGCGTAGACAGAAATATTGAACCAATATCTTTCAAAATTATATTTCTTTTTGTTTTCCATTAACATTGAAAAGTTTATAAAAAAAAATAAACAACAACAAATCAATCGATCAACAGCCAATGGGTTATTTGTTGTTTTCTGGCTGCATTTGAGAAGTCATAAAAACAAAGCCATAAAACTGAAGCATTTGGGTTTACTTTCGTTGAGGATTTACGTCATCGATTAAAGGTGGTGGGCCCCTCATTACGCCCACCAAAAGGCACTTTGCTAATCACCTAGAATTCTCTTAGCAATTGTTTTGTTTTCTTGTTTTCTTACATTTTTTTTTTTTTTGCCAACCACCCCCGAATAAACAAAGGAAAATGTAAATACGAAAAATATGAACCAAACCAAAAAAAAAAGTAGGTGGGATCAGAGCAAATGCAATTCAGTTGGCACTGATTTCGGTGCCCGGCACATGACGGAACGAACTGCAGCAACACATAAAACATTTACAATGGAAATTGATAAAAAGCCGCCGCATTTGCTTATCAAATAAAATGAAATATAAACATTATTACTAGAGGCTCTGTCTCTTCGGTTGGGGCGTTCATTCATCAGAATTATTTGGTAGATGTGCAAAAATTGACCTATGATTGGCAGAGGCGTTTTCTGGCACTGCGTCACAATGCGACAAATTCCCCTGGTGCTGTTCGTAGAAAAAAATATGGAGCCCTATCTCTATTTAAATGGAGGGAGGAGAAGGGGTTTGTTGTTAGTTTGTGCTGGCGCCAGAGTGTGTATTTTTATTTTGTTTTGTTTTGCAATTCCACATTCTACGCATTTGCTTGCCTTTGGGGAATTTGAACAAATGAGGAAGGAAGGAGAAGGTGGTATTCTGGGGTACAACAAAATTGGACATAACTATGAGGAAGTAAGTTAAGGATAAGTATTTTGCAAGCCAGTGAAAGCAGAGAACCTTGTGAACCAGATGGTTTTCAAATTAAAGTTTATGTTCGGGATCGGAATTGAACGGGATTAGTGCCAAAATTTCGATTTGTGGGTTAATTCCAAATAAGTTTATGTGGCCTCAGCAATGAATAGAATTATTCGGACTTATCAAATGGTCACACTTATATAAAATTACAAAAAAATGGTCACACCTAAAAAAATCAAAAACCGTTATCATACAAATTTAAGACCCGAAATTTTTTAAAATTGGAATAGAGACGGGATGGGACTAAAGTCATTTGACGGGTGAGATATTGGGACGGAACAGAATATTCTTAGGTCGAAATCTGGACTGGACGGAAATGAATTGGGAATTTGGGTTCGGAATCGAAACAGGAGGTGATAGAAGTGGATCGATATAGGGAAGGGGCGGGATTAAATTGAATTGATGGGTTCGGGATCGGGGGTCGGAAAAGGATAGAAGTGGCTTTAGACGGCATTGAATTGAAAATTTGGTTAGGGTTCGGAAGGGACGGAACAACACGTCGGAATATTGATGGGACTTTATTAAATTTATGTGTTCGTGATCTGGACGGGGACAGAATAGACAAGGGTCCGGAATCAGACAGAATTAACGTAAGTCGCAATCGGGACGGAATTAAATTGAAGTTTTTGGCTCGAGATCGAAACGGTTTCAAGTTTTCTCTACACATTACCAAAATAAAAGCCTATATTGTTAACTTAACAAGCACAATTCTTTGCGAAAACAAGCTTAAAGAAGACCATCAGCAGAAATTAAGCACTTCGGTTAAGCTCAAATTTGAAGTCAAAGTTTCCCTTCACTTCAATATATTAAAGATTAAGCAATCCTCAATCATTGCCTCTCCACGTTTTCAAAAACAAATCAGTCAATCAATCTATCAATATTTTGTTGTTCCACCTCATTGGCTTTCAAAAACCTTTGCAAACATCTAACAAAAGAAAGATCAAAAACAAACTTTCATTTGGTATTGTAAATAAAACTGCTACAACAACAATTTGTTTTCCCATTCTCAAACGTTGCATGCGAAATTCATGTAAATTTTGTAGCAGAAAAAAACCGTTGCCATATTTTTGTTGCATTGTTTTGTTTACCATAGATTTAGGCGCTAATCGCCGACACGTTTTACCCCATAAAAGCCACATTCTCAATCTAATTAAAATCACCTTTGGGAAGGTGGATGGGTGGCCCACCCCCTGACGTAGTTAGGATTTGCACTTGTAGTTGCTAATTAAATCAACTCCCATTTTCCCATGGCATTTCTAATTGGCATGTGAACATTTGAAGAGCAACCTAAACGAGGGTTACTATTTATGTTGTAGTAGTAAAATTCAAAAATTGATAGAAATTAGAGACCCAAGAAAAGGGCCGAAGACACAGCAAATAATTCAATAAAAAAACTTCGGAGGATTAAATCAAATGAAAGAAAGGGTAGTAGAGATAAGCTTGTAAGGTAGTAGGTAGTACAATTAAACTTATTATTACCTTAATTTGAATCTTCAAGGGACCAAGGAAAGAGTATAAAAAATCTTCGTAGATTTTGGGAGATTCCTCACTAACGAAAAAGTTAAGGAACAGCTTGGTCGTCTGAATAATTAGAAAGAAATCGCAAAAAATTTAGTAAGCTAGAAAACGGGAGAATAAGTAAAGCAGCGATGGCCATCCAATGGCTCATTGTGCCCTTCACACCCAGCCCGTAATACCTCTCAAGGCAAAAAACCCTGCATAGGCAACCCTAAATTTTAATAGGATAGGTTGATCAGGAAAATATTCAATGGAAAATTGTAAATTTTATGACCATAACCTTATTAAAAACTTATTGCCCTATTAGTTGCTTACAGTAGGTAATAGTAGAACATTTTATTGATAATATAAAAAGGGCTGTACACCGATTTGGAACCACTGGGATTCGAACCCGGAATTCCAACATTTCACTTACTGTGAACCGAACCACGGGAGAGAAAACTAACTAAATCTAAACCTGCTACGAACCAAAACTGTCGGTTCGGTTAAACAAATAGTATTGTACGCGAAACCTTCGTGAGTGACTCAGTTTCTCGAAATAATAATGGTCTTAACTATCGAACACAAGTTTGAAAACGGTCGGAAATCAAAATATCAGCAACGATAGTTTGCTAAACGTACCATAAACGCTCGTTTCTCAGCACTTTGGCGAATATTACACGAATCCTTATTCCTGGTTTTAAGTACGCTTGCGAATATTTATCGAATGTTTTAATGATGCTCTATTATTCGGTTAGCTACTTTTTTGTTATCTTTTAAATATGGATTCCAGATTAGAAATGTAATAAGTAATGATGATTATGTAATAAGTAATTTCAGCTAGGTTGACCCTTGTTTAGGTAAATTGTGGGCCTAACCAAGGTTCGAGCCAAAAACTTTCTTTCAATAACCTTGAACTTAACATTTTTTAACATTATCCATTGGCAAATTTGGTTCCAACCCCCGAGCTTCTCCAAATTTACTTGGATTTATAGCCCTGAATATATATATTACATTAAACCCAATTATCATCAGTTGATATAAATCGAACACAAAATCGATACAATGCATTTGGAAATACCAAAACCGATAATAAATAATGAAATTATATAAAAATATCATCTTCTGTTATGTATTTAGGGTCAGCATGCGGTGTCTGTTAATAAATTAGAACATTGCATACTTTTCGGCTTTTGCTTAAGGAACACAACTTTCTTCATATATATGGAATCAGCACTTCTAACATACTTTTAATATGTTAACTTTAATGTTAATGCTCTGCTAATTGACATAAGTTAAAGCTATTAAACATATCTTCGCCTAAGTAACGGGTGTATCGAAGTTGGGAAGGGCTGACTTAAACTTCCGCACTCGTGACTAGAAAGTTGTATCTCAGCTGATTTGAACTATTTCAGCCATTTGAAAGAGTTCAATAGACTCTATAAAAGCTCATAAAAAATTTTATATCGATATCTTCTCTTCGATCGGTGCCACCATAATGCTCAATATATTCTTACCTTAACGAAGGAGTAAGTCTTAAAATGGTTAATCGTTCTTCATAAGTAGCTTACAATTTTTACAGTGACCCTCGTTTAAGTAGGCACACATGTAACTACTTGATGCTAAACAACCCGACTTAGCTCTTACGTCAATTACACAAATGCTTACATATTTAGTTCAAGTGAATTGTGGCTATAGTCAAGTGTTGGCTATCAAAACACATGGAGAATATCTGATAATGAGTTGCTTTACATAAAGATAGCCACTTTATTTGGCACAATTTCTGATTGGAGAAAAAATCACTTTAAATTATAGTCAATACAAATCTAGTCTCGAAATGATGGCTTTTTTAGATTTTTGATTGTAAAAAACCCCTATAACAGAAATGCTTACAATATTAAGAATGAGGTTTAAATATTTTTAACAAAATAAAAAATTTATACTTTCAATGTCTGTATATGGGTTTTTGCGACCTGATTTAATTTCAGTTAAAGTTGTTATTACCCAGCTCAAAGTCTACAGATGATTATAATTCAATAATTAACACAAATCAAGTGACTGATTGATTCTACAAATCGGGTGTCGGTAAACACTAGTTGGGGAGCGAACGCCATCTGTTCAGATGGAATCGAAGTATGGAAATACAATTTTGAACTGATTCGGCCATTAGCTTTCCATGAAGCTTCTGGGTTCATGTCGTGTTTAAACCGATGAATTGATCTCCTGTGTGGCTTTTTTTAGTGCTCTCCCACACTAAAGCGAACGGCCAGTTTTTGATGTGACCATAGTAATTATACTCTGTACCAGAGGTACACAGAGTATATTAAGTTTGTGCATTTTCTCATTTTGATAGGATTTTTGCACGTTTTTTCATTAAAAAGTGCCTATGGATAGCTTTGACTTATGGTATCTAAAAGTGTTCTAATGGTACACAGAGTTAAAAAACGATGCATAAGTGACCATAACAAACTATGTGATTGCCATTAACTCTAAGTTTTTGCTTTGCCTTAATCAGAATCCACCTAAAAATATTGATGGAAAAAATGGTCTCCGACCAAAATATTAAAAAAATAGTTTCAAATCAGTCAAAATTCATTTCAAAGTTCAATTCATTAAGAAGATATTAAAAATATTTGCGCTTAAGAATTGCGTCAGGTTTCGCTAAACTTTGTCTTTATATAGGCGAACTCGAAAACTACTTCTGTTTTTGTCACGTACAAATCGCTTCCTTTATTGCCAATTTTTTTGAAACAGGATTTCACTCGGTATTCACTTTAGTCCTAATTACTTAAAGTGCTAGCTAAGAGTTATATAATAAAGTGCGACATAATGGAAATGCCCATATGTTTCTTATACTTGCAGTCAGATCAACTTTATTTTCAATTTGTGCCCTCCAGCAAATTGGAAAAAACATCATATCTCCCACAGTTTTATAGATAGAAGGTTCGTTCCTTCTGGAAATATTTAGTATTCAGGATTATTTATCGATACCCAAAAGGAATGGTTAAGATCAGATGAACGGTTGTCGAGTTATAAGGAAAACATACAATTATGGGCAGCACCGGTGACGGGCAGCAGTTCACAGTTACAGAGTATGTTATAGTCGATCTTGACCGACTTTCTTTCTTGTTTTTACTGATATATCGTTTATCGCCTGACACAAAAAATATCATATCGGAACAGCCCTTATTGTCGAAACAAAAATATCAATAAATCGTTAAAGTCAAAGTGGCTGTTAGCCGGTTCAAGGTCAATGATTGAATATAATTCAATAATCAACAGAAATCAACATTCTGAGAACGTATTTTAGCATGTGTTTTTGTTGTTGCTTTGAACTTCGTGAATCGGTTGGGACTCGCTTCCAATTTCTCTTTCTCAAAGAACGGTTCCAGATGTACATCCGTCGGAAGGGAATATTTCATTGGTGAGGCGTTCGCTGCTAAATATGGGTAAATAACGCGTTCTTTTGGAACCAGTTTTGGATGGCATGAAAAGCAGCATGCTAGACGCGTGATTTTTTATGAAATATTAAAACAATACCATATTTATAGAAATTTTTATTACAATAAAATTCTGTAAAGCCCACGACTTGATCTCTCATCTGAGTTTCCCCAAGGCATATCTCCTTGGTTATCTAGGCTTTAGAGTCGTGGCATTAGTCTTCTGAAATTCTAGTTGATTTATAAATTGTCATTTTGTTTGTCTCGTTTCAACTGAGCAACTCATTTGTATAAATTAGAGAAATTTTGAGTAAAATACCAAACAAAAAAAACGTAATACATGCTTAGTCACACAGGTGAGGGGGTGGTCCTCCTCCATATGCTTACTATCAATCTTATCTCGTTGGAAGCTTTAACTTCTCCTCCTTATCAGCTACAAATGTTTGATAAAAAATATACATTTTCATTTCCATTTAACTGATTTTTAAGTATTTTTTTGTACTTTTAGAGAAGCAGCAGCAGCAGCATGACCATACCATCGAGACCAGCGCCTGCTCCGCCTGGTTCGCGTGGCCAGAGTGCCGCAGCTGGAGCGAATGCAAGTCTGGAGCAATTGCGTCTGCAGTTACAGCAACAACATCTGCAGCAACAACAGTCGGGCAATGCGGGATTGCAAAAGCTGACCATTAAGCTGCCACCACCACCCAAGGGACCACTGCAGCAGCAATCACAGAATTTGCAGCACAAGAAATTCAACAATAATTTCTACGATGAGCAAACGGCGAGCTCAAGTATAACACGAAAATTTCCCCAGGCCCGCTATACACCAGCCACCAACTGGGATGATGCGCCCTTTGGTGGTGGAGTTGGATCAGCGACTGGCAATGGTAATTTTAAGAAGATGCCACCGCCGCGACCGCCGCCGCCTAAAGTTCAGCTAAATGGACGCAGTATGCACCACAAATCACAGGCGACGGCGGCCGGAGGCGGCGGCAGTCTGATCTCCAATATGTTCCAACGCAAAAAGTCATCAGCGACGAGCAACACGGCAACGGTTGCTGCTACCAAGGCGGCAGCGCAGAATCGCGTCTACGGCCTAAGCAGCGGTCAGGTTGCCGTGTCCCAGTCTAGCAGCAATAACTCGAATTATGATTGGAACGCGGCCTGGAATACGGCCACGACCACAACGACTGTAACCAACAGCCACTATGCCTCAAGCACGGCCATAGGAGGGGGAGGAGCTGGAGTCACTGAGGGACAACTCATTAGTTTTGATTCGCCACCCTCTTCACCCACTTTTACACAGAAATCCAATAGCGATTGTGTGAGCGTCGATAGCTTCAGTTCCGATAGCAACTTTAGTTCACCCAACAATGGCAGTGTGTCGCAGCCCGAAAGCGGTTTCGAGGATGACTATCATCATCATCATCAGGCACGCTCTCGGCCAGCCACTCAGAGTCCACTAGACCCCTGGGAGGCAGTGGATAGTGGAAGCAGCAGCGGCTACGCCACAGGTGTGGACAGCTTTGGCTCTGCTCCGGTACGACAAATGCAGCTACAAACGCGCACTTCGGATAATCCTTTGTGCAATGGCAAAAGTCTGCTGCCGCCCACTCAATCCCTAACGATGCCCACCATCATTAAACCGAAAATATCACAGAAACCAAAGGCACCCAAGCCTCCGCCGTTCATAGGAGGCGTGCCAGCTGGTTATGGAGCCCACACGCCACCTTCACCACCCATGCCCCAGGGAGCGCCACCAGCCTTACCCTCGACTGGAGCGGGAGCGGGTGGTATATCCCTGTTGGATGTGATCTCTGGCAAAGTGGATGCCAGAGCCCTGAGTAACGGCTGTCAGGGTTACATTGAAGAGGAGGTGACTCCCTATGCTGTGGCGCTCTATGACTTTGATGGCGTCGAAGAGGGTGACTTGAATTTTAGGGTAAGTAAGCTAAATCCTTTCAAGGCTGTTATAAAATTTCATTTTATTTCACAGGAAAACGAAAAAATCTATCTGCTGGAGCAGCCCACACCGGAGTGGTTTCGTGGACGCACGCGTTCCGGTTGTGAGGGTCTCTTTCCAGCCAATTATGTGGACGTTAAAGTGCCATTGGGTGCGCAATCTCTCGCCCAGTCACCGGTACCGCCAACAGCTCGTTGTTTGTATCATTTTCCTGGTGAGGTTGAGGGTGATCTGAGCCTACAGGTAAGCTTACACCATTTTGCACCCTTTATATGTTTATGTTTAACCCTTCAAATTGCAGGAAAACGATGTGGTCACAGTGCTTTATCGAATCAATGAGGATTGGCTATTTGGTGAAATGGATGGACGTCAGGGGCAATTTCCTGCCAATTTCCTGGACCAGGTGCCCGAACATTTGCCCTCGGTGTGAAGGCTGAACGATTATTTTAGAAATATTGAGAGCAAATGTCGTGCGAACTGAAACATATACAACATACATACATATTACATTTATATTATATACCAAGTAAATGTATTTTTTGGAAATCCTCTTGGCAAACACTCGAAACGTTTTTTGAAACGAGTTTAATTTAAGTAACCAATTTTAAATGGCGCTAATCAAAATGCTACCATGAGTATGCCTTGTCCCCCCGCTGCTCTCCCTTTGTCCTAGTTTTATGTCCCAATTTGTTTGTTAATTCCACAGATTTTTTTAAAAAACTATTCCAGCCCCGCATAAAACGAATTGTACATATTTATAAGTTAGATTTTGCGTGATGATATTTAAAATTTAAAGTTTATTTAGTTTTTTTGAAAATTTAGTTAGGCACAATTTACACGATTCCAATTGAAGCAAATCTTTGATTCTATGTATTGTATTATTAAATATTTTTGTGCTCGAGTCTGTTTAGTTGCAAAGATTAGTTTACACTGGGGTGAGTTGATGTCGCATCTCTCCTCGTCTAAGCAAATCTAATCTTATTTTTTAGAGAGCGAGTGTGTTTATGCTTTAAGTTTTAGGACTTACAATTATATCAGGATTATCCTAGCTATGATGGAAATATATTTGAAATAAATGAAGATGATCAACAAACACAAAACTAAAAAAAATATAGTTATAGAGATTTTCTTAACAAAGGAAACCCAACTGGTGGGGTCTGGGCTTGTCCAAAAATTTGTACTAAACGGAACTACACCCATGGAACATTCTTATACTTTAATGGTTTCCTCAGGATGAGACAAGACAAACCGTAACCGAACCGCTTATTCCAACTGAAAACCCGAACCGGTTTCCCTTCGAAAATGTTGTACCGTCGTACGCATTTAAAGCAGAATAAAAGTCAAAATAAACAATTATTTTTTTCTTCTGCCACTTTATCTTATAGCTCTTTCGGAGCACTTTATTTAGTGGTAAAGTTGGTAGCAGACGTAGTGCTGGTTCCATAATAAAGTGATCCAAAAAACGATTCGCACGTGACCAAAAATGGAAGTGCTTTTTTGGGCATCAATATAAGTGCAGAGCTCAACGAAACCTGCCAAAACATTTTAATCACTTTTACTGTATATTAGAATTAGTGACTTAAAAATTTTCTTAATTTTTTTTCATAGAAAGTAAAATAGGATTCGATACGTAACATTGCGCACGTGACATATTTTTCCATTTTAATATATTTTGGATTTCTGTTATTGCAATCGCATCAGCTAATTGCAATCACATTGTTTGTTATGGTTTCATTTTCATTATTTTTCAACCCGTTCTACCCTAATATCGATTTTAGAGCGCCAAAGTCAATACATTCTATAGTATTGGAAATTTCGAAATGGCTAATGAATTATTGTAAGATTGGCTAACAGCAGTTAAGTTAGATTGATTCCCTATGAAAATTTGATAAACTTGATCTGCCTGCAAGTATAAGAAGTTTTTGTCCCATACATGTCGAACCTCTATCTCTTACCATCTCTGAGATTTGTTTGTTCATACTGACAGACATACAGATAGATGAACATGGCTATATCGACTCTGCTGTTGATGCTGATCAAGAATATATATTTATGTACTTTATGGGGTCGGAGATGCTTCCTTCTGGCTGTTACATACATTTGCACAAACTTAATATACTCTGTGTACCTCTAGTACAGAATATAGCAAGTGAGGGAGCTGTAGTCGAGTGCCCCGCCTTTAAAATACCCTTTTCCCTTGACTTCTTGTGTTTTCATACATACACACTAACACACACACTTTACACACTGAGGTGTTAGGTGCCCTACGCAGAATGCAAGGTGATAAGGCACCTGGACCTGATGGTGTGCCCACCAGGGTGATAAAGATGGTTGTTGCCGCGCATTCCAAGGAGTTCGTAAGGCTCTACTACATGTTCATTGAATAATGCCGTTTACCGGACAGATGGAAACTCCAGAGGCTGATCTTGATCCCCAAAAGCAGCACCCAATTAGAGAATCCCTCTGCATACAGGCCACTTACAATGCTGGACGTAGTTGGAGAAACTATTCGAACGCATAATTTGCAACCGCTTGGAGACGTAGCTTGTTGAACGGAAAGGCATTTCTGATCGCCAATTCGGATTCAGAAAGAAACTATGCACTACAGACGCAATTTCGACAGTCGTAGGCATAGCGCGAGAAGCTATCGAAGGCACCAGGTGCCGCGGCGGACGCAAAAAGTACTGCCTTATTACCACGTTGGATGTCAAGAATGCCTTTAATACGGCTAGTTGGCACAGTATTCTTGAAGCGTTACAGCGGCTTCGAGTATCCGAGTACCTCATCAGGATCATATGCGACTACTTCAGGAACAGAGTACTCTTGTATGATACTGCAGCAGGAGAACGGCAACTCAGGATTTCTGGAGACGTACCGCAAGGATCAGTGCTAGGTCCAACACTATGGAACGTCATGTACGACGCTGTGTTGCGCCTGCCGCTACCTGATGGCTGTACAATAGTGGGATTCGCTGATGACATTGTAGTCATCTCAGTCGCTAAACATGTGGGAGAAGTCGAAGCCAATACAAACGCAGCCATCCATGGCTCGGGGAAAACGGGTTAAGTTTGGCAGCCCACAAGACGGAAACGGTGCTGGTCAGTAGCAGGAAAAAAGTGGAGTCCGTCACCATTGAAGTTGGAAGCTGCTTGATAAGATCGAAACCTGCCATCAAGTACCTAGGACTAATACTGGACCACAGGTTAAACTTCAAGCCACATCTTGAGTATGTCGGCGAGAAAGCAACCCTAATCTCAACAGCTTTAGCGGGAATGATGTCCAATATTGGCGGACCTCGTCAGCGAAGTAGGATGCTGATCGCAAACGTGGTGAGGTCAGTCATACTCTACGGAGCACCGATATGGGCAGCTGCAATGGAGGTACCCTCGTACAGCCGGGAGTGGAAGACTGCATACCGCAGTAGCGCACTCAGAGTTCTGTGTGCTTTCCGCACCATCTCTGAGGACGCTGCGCTGGTCCTAGCAGGCATGGCCCCGTTAGATTTACTCGCAAGAGAAACCTGCAGAAGAGATGCGCCACACTGGGAGAGAAGATGGAGAACTGCTACAAACGGTGGAGAACTGGACAAGATGGATAATACCGGACTTAGGACAGTGGGTTTGCAGGACTCACGGGCAAATCGACTTTTACATGACGCAAGCACTGACGGGACATGGATGCTTTAAGTCCTACTTGTTTAGGTTTAAGCATGAGACGGATCCTTTTTGCACACACTGTGCAGGGATCCCAGAAGACGCTGAACATGTCCTTTTTGTCTGTCCTAGATTTGCTGCTGAACGGGATGAGCTAAGGTTAGAGATTGGGAGACCATGGTCTGCTTTTAGCAACTATGCAGCACAAATAATCATATCTTTGCGTCGCGCTGAAAGACAGCGCAGAATGACTTCAAATCCTAGATAGGAATCTAGTGGAGGCTTTCATGTCAGCTCCCCCGCGTGAAGTAATACTTTGCGGTGGTACCGCGAGAGGGAAACGGAGACTAGGGATGGATTTAGTGGGTGAGGCAGTCCCAAGTACCACACTATCCGGCTTTCAAAGCTTCCCCCCTATACAAAAAAAAAAAATAACATACGCACACACGCACGCGCGCACGCGGCAACTGACAATGGACGATCCCCTCTCTACTGCAAGCAAAATTAGTTCGTATAGACCTTCGGTGTTTTTTGTCCGATCTTATTGATCTTTTCAGAATAGATTGATGTTGAGTCTTTATTGATACATACAAAGTCTCGAGGGGCTAACTTAAAAATTGGAGCTCTGACAGTTTTTTGCGTTTAAGGGGGGAGGGGTAGGAATTTTCTAAATCTGAAACAAACTCGAGTTGAATCTGATATACACCTACCTTCATGCAAACATTTGTGGCTCTATCTCTTATAGTCTCTGAGATCGACGCGTTCATACGGACAGACGGACATGGCTAAATCGACTCGCCTGTTGATGCTGATCAGGAATATATATTCTTTATAGGGTCGCAAATGTTTCATTCTACCTGTTACATACTTTTGCACAATTTCATGATCCCCATTTTCCCATTTTTAATTGAAACGGTATAAAAATCAAATTCAAAATCAAAGTAGAACTAAAGGCCCCGACGCTAGCGCTCTTCCCTTCTAATAATTAATTATAATATTATTATTCGTTAATGTATTATAGTTAATTTTAAAATAAATAAATAAATATTTGAATTTTTATGGTAATTTTTGGTCTATGTTACTCTCAATACTCAATACACAGTTTTAATTTTTTAAAAATTGCGCGGCAATATTTCTTATCGATACTTTACTATGTAGTAAAACGTGAAACTTAACATAACGTATGCGCTATCGATAAAAAAGCCTTATCGCCTTGTGATTCTTTACTACGTAGTTAAACGTGAAACTTAACATAACGTATGCGACATCGATAGAAATGCCTTATCGTCTTGCGATTCCTAAATTTCAAAATGCGGCGGAGGCCTTCCTCCTCGAGTGGCAAAAATTTTCGTGCAAACTTTTACAAGTAGAGTTTTAACTTAACAATGCTATATGGAAGGTGACAAGAATTTCAACGGTTACTAGATTAGGTTTAACGAACATCGAAATTGCTTAAGCAGCTGAAAACGATTGCTCAATGCCAAGTGAATTCAATTCGTCAAAAAAGCAGTCCTGCTCTAGTAACCACAGACATTTTGCTTACTTTTCATATAGAATTGTGAACGTTATCTTAAAAAAAGACAACGTTTACACGAAAACTGACTCAGAATTCGGAACAGGACCGAATAAATCTTGATCTGTATTACTTAACCGTATGAGACCGGTGACATTATTTCTAATTTCTTAATAGAAATCTTCTGAATAGAGCTTTTTTTTTACATAAACTAACAAGTAACTGAGTAAACTGTAATAGGCTATTTACACTAGGAGTGCGTTAGGCGTTAATAGCTCAGCTTTCTTTCCCATATAAAAAAGATGTTTGTTGGCTATTAACTCATAACGCAGTCCTAGCGTAAATGTTGTATAATATTTTCTGCTCTTTAGCAGCTACCTAGTATATAAAAAATCGGTCCTACAAAATTAAACAACAAATCCAAAAGTGTCTCAACAAGTTTACTGAAACTTTCTCTATTGATGTGGAATGGTTCGAGTGTTAAATATGTTTTGATTTGAGCTTTAGTTCAGTGTGCAGAAGTCCCAAACATCAAATGGTAGAGCTGTTCCGCACACATCCCAATCAGGCTAGACACTTTTTAAAAAAATTATACAAATTTTTAGAGAGGATTTTAAATGCCAGGAAATTGAAGTAAAATCGATTTTACTTGGCTCTTATTTCACAAACATTATCTAAGTATGTATTTATTATTGTTGCTGTTTTTATGCCCACACATTCGCCCATAAAAATGGCAGCCAGACGTCTGACTTTGCGTGCTGCGTTGGGGATTGTTTTTAATGACCTTCTGCTTTGGTAATTGCTTGGCCCCAGGGCAAGAACAGTTGCGTTTTTCGAAGGTTTTTAACCCACAACAATGCGGGTCAGAGAGTTGGACTTTTATGAGCGCGCACGTGGCGTATGTATAATACTTTAATTAAATATTCAAAGAAAGTTTATTCATGTGAGGCGAAACTTAGGCAAATGAAAAGCTTCATCATTAAATGTGAGAGATAATGGTTTTGCATCAAACAGGAATAGTTTCATTGCAGTTTTTCGTTTAAAAGTTTACTTTTAAAACGTATACGTATCTATGTATGATTGAGCAATCACATCGCTTCACATTTGCACTTAGTTAACAAAACTTTTGTTCCAGCTTCCAATTCTGTGTTTGCATTTAATTATCACACCATCAACATTACGAGTTACAGCAATTTCTGTTTTTAATATTTGCCTCAAAAAACCACAAAAACTTTTCCGAACCAAAAATCTATTCATTTAACTTGCTTGCAGTTTTACAATTATTCACAGCTGCCGTTAAACCAGCCGCATATCAAAAAATACACAAAAAGAACATTTTTTTTTGGTAAAATGAAAATAATGCAACTGCAGCTAAAATTGTGGCGTCGAAGCCACTTAGCTTGATGAGCAAATGCCAATAAGGAGCGTGCATTTGGGGCAAAAACTTTAAGGTTATTGCCAAATTACATGTTTTACTTTTGTCTGTTTCTAGTGTATTTTCAATTGCCGTATGAGAATAATGAGAATTGTCGCACTGCGGTTGATCCTTTCTTTTTTACCAACCTTACACTGTCTAATTAGCTAAATGGGTGAAGTGGAATAAGAAGGAAGATAATGGTTGGGCCTCTTGTTAGTTTACTTTAAACAATCTATATACAAGTAGTGGGTAAGTTGTCCTTTAAGATAATAAATACCATTTTAAAGATATAAAAGAAAAAGAAAAATATATAAAAAACAATCAATTAATTATTTAATCTTAAAGACTTTTTCCAGCTTTCGAAGACTTTACCAAAATATTTGGAAGATTTTATCAAGGTTTTTATACCACGTTCCCATTAAAAATTGGTAAATGTACTCTGAAAAATAGAGGAAAGTTAACTTCGGCTCGGCCGAAGTTTGTATACCCTTGCAATTTAAACAATGCTAGCTGAGGGATTTCCAAGGCTGACCAATAGATTGCGCCACTTGTGTGATCAGTGTGGCGGTTCCATTTTACAGTTTCCAGTTCACACTAGATCACACATCACTACCAAGTTCGATACTCGATAAGAAACTCACTCACTCATTGTTACATATCTAACAGATAATACAGACACACTCACTTAACACTTTACCACAGAACACACTCTCTTCCAAACGCCAACCAATAAACCAAATCTAAATTAATCCAGTGTTACCATAGTAATAAGGTCCATATCAATATTATAAGACACTTTTATAACTTGCGATTCGTCCCTCGCAAAATCTTTCTGAACTGGAATATACGATTTTTATCATTGCTTGGAAAAGTGCGTTCCAGCTGTTTCAGAATTATAAGACACATAACGAAAACTAAGGCCAGACTGTTAAAAACAACTCCACTTGTAATTTTTTTTTTCACGATTGTAATTTAAGCAATACGAAATAAAATGGGTCGATCAACACTGCTTTGCGAGAAAGAAAACGGCTTTATTCTTGCCTTTTCAAAGTCTGTCTTGAATATAAGCCAAATATCACGGGAATTCGGTGGCAGTCGCATTTCAAGTGGCTATCTAATAAACCAAATTTGCAATTTATGAGCAATTTAAAGTAGCTCGAACAAGTGTTCGTACACTGCGCCATTAAATGAATTGGTCACTTTGGGCAAAAATAACTAATAGAGAAAAAATAATGGTGTTCATGAAGCTATTAAAAATATTGTTGTAAATAAAAAAATCCGTAAAATTTTAAATTATGCCATCAAATTTTATTTTCAACATTTTATTTCGTCTTCTTGAAATTAGTTCAAAGATAACTGTCAAAATACAGGGTGTCCAGAAACTTTTCGTCAGAACTTTAAAACATGATAGCTGTTACAACGCGTACTCGGCTTAACAGAATTTCATAGCAACACAAAGTACTACTCTCAATATCACACTACAAGCTTTCCCTAAACTTGAAAAATGTCAATTAAATTCCATGAAATAATTTATTTGAAAAACTATTTCACAGAAATTTGCATTTAGAATAATAAACTGCTTCAAAAATAAACAAACAAAAAACAAACCAAGCCATCTTCTAACATATGTGTTGCTGTCTCTTTCTAACACATAGTCATTGATAGACTGGCCCTCAGCATATGCTGACGGCTTCACCTTGTTAATTCCACCAAACTCAGCGCCGAGCTGTGGAATGTTCTTATCATCAGGGAGAACCCTTTGCTGAAAGTTAAATTGGCATTCAAGTTTGTTTGATTTGATTTGCAGACGCCTTAATTACTATTTGAAAATGCAGACACAGAAAACAGACCTGAAAAAATATGTTAAATTTGCGTGATAGTTTTAAATTATTTACCTCATCAAACAAATACATGTTCTTGTATTTGCTTTCACTTTCCAACACTGTCTGCGCAATTTGGGATATTTCTGCTTGCTGCTCTGGTCACACTGTTGTAACTTATTTGTACTCTGATTCTATTTATGGAGTTCATTCCATCACGGGCGGGTCTAGCGAACGGAACTGCTCGGATGATAAAATTTATTTTTTTCATTTTTATTATTATTATTTTTTTTATTATTTTGTATTAGTTGTATGATGGTTGTTTGAAGCAACCGAGCTTTTTCGGCAGCTATTTATGTTTGTCCAAAATGTTTTGTTGTTTTGATCTTGTCACAAATGAAAGAAAAACACACTTGTTTCAATATCCACTTAGATTTAATTATAAAGTTTGATTTTAGTTGGATTCAATTCCCGTAACAATTTTTCACTATGAAGACGCAGCTGCACTCTGCCAATGCTCAAGACGAAAGTTACGTTAGAATAAAAGATAAGCAAAAGCAAGGCCTAGGCAGGACAGAGAGCCAAAGATGAACAAAAGAGTAGATAATAAAGTAGATAATATGAGTGCAAATAATGGCAAATGAGTGAGATTGATTTTAAAGTAGAAAAATATACATTATGATTGAGTGGGTGGTCCTGGGGGCCAACTACTGTTCCGAACATCCTCCCCCCGTTGAAAGGATCGGGCTTTCAACATCTTCAGCAATCGGGAGAACGCACAGCTTGTTGACAGCACGCCGAGTGGTGCCAGATGAGGTGCGCAGCACGGCCACGCGCGCTATTCCATCACTTCCAACGACGAGCTCAATAACCCTGGCGAGAGGCCATTTCATAGGTGGGGCTTGGGTGCCCGCCACTTAGATCGTTGTTGAAGAAGAGTGAGGTACTCTTCTGACCATCTCTTCCAGAATACCTGCTGGTGAAAACAGACACGCTGCCAATGATCAAGCCGGTTGTAGTTAAGCTGCGTCAGCTCTGGTTCAGGTACGGCGGTGAATGGACGACCAATCAGAAAGTGAGCAGGCGTCAAGACATTAAGATCATCTGGGTTTTCTGAAAGTGAAAGAAGAGGTCTGGAGTTTATTATGGCGGCGATCTGGCATACCAGAGTGCGCAGTTCGTCAAATCCTAGCACGGATCCACCCATGCAGCGATAGAGGTGATGCTTTGCCATTTTTACAGCCGCCTCCCAAAGTCCTCCAAAGTGAGGAGAGCGAGGTGGTATGAACTTCCACTTTATTTGATCGTCTAAGCATTGGGCATGGACAGCATCAATGTGGTTGTTGTTGAGAAACAGCTTCCGCAGATCATCCAGCTCATTCTTTGCTCCCACAAAGTTGGTTGCGTTATCGGACCAAATGCAAGTGGGCTTCCCACGAGTAGATGTGAATCGTTTTAGAGCGTTAAGAAATCCCATAGTGGACAGGTCCTTCACTAACTCTAGGTGAACGGCTTTCGTCTTAAAACAAATAAAGACGCTGATGTAGCACTTGATGGGCGATTTGTTGCGTGTTTCAGGCTTGTAATAAAATGGACCACAGTAGTCCACACCAGTGATTTGAAAGGCTGCAGCAGCTTCCACGCGATCCTTCGGCAGGTCCCCCATTAGGTGCTCGGCAAGTTTGGGTCTGGAACGGAAACATCGGACACACTTTCTCAGCACGTGCGCTACTGCTTTCATACCTCCTATTGGCCAATATTGAAGACGAATGGAAGCCAATAAGGACTGCGGTCCAGCGTGTAGGAACTTGTTATGAAATTCCGTGATGATTGCAGCGGTTAAGGGATGATTCTTGGGCAGAATTATAGGATGACGGGCATCAAAGCTTAGCGAAGAATTCTTAAGACGACCTCCCACACGAATGATTCCAAAATCATCTAGGAAGGCGGCTAGAGATGAGATTCTGCTTGAAGCGCTAACTGCCTTTTTCGAAGCCAAGGTTCTATAGTCGTCCCAAAGGGCATCCTTCTGAACCAAGCGAAGTAGAAGACGAGTTCCATGTTGAATTTGGTCAACTGTAAGGTGTGGCGACTTTGATGACGAAATGAATTTGTACACGTACCCAAATATGCGTTGCATTTTTCCAAAGGAGTTTATGTACTTGAAGCTGTAAGACAAACCAGCGTCGGCTGCGATACTGACCAAGACCTTTTTACGTACTTCTGGCAGCGGTTGATCGGGAAGACATGACTTGGGCCAGTCACTTTCTGTAGATCGGAGGAACTCTGGCCCGGTTGACCATAGTGAAGATCGCTTCAGCTGAGTTGGTGATGCTCCTCTCGATAGTATGTCTGCTGGGTTGAGTTCTGTTGGGATGTGATGCCATATCATGCCATCTGTGAGCTGTTGTATGGCACTGACGCGATTGGCGACAAATATGTTGAACTTAGCTGGCTCCTCGCGAATCCATGACAGTACTACAGAGGAGTCTGACCAGCAATGAAAAGGGCATTGAAACAGGTTCATTTCTCGAATTTCGTTTACCAGTTGAGCTAATAGTTTCGCAGCGCAGAGTTCCAATTTTGGTACTGTCAAGGTTTTTAGTGGTGCGACGCGTGCCTTTGAACAGAGTAGATGTACCTCAATCTTGCCATCATGAACTGAGCGTACATAAATACAGGAACCATACGCGTCGATGCTGGCATCGCAAAAGGCATGAATCTCCAACGAAGCGCCAAGCTGCAAAGCATAGCGAGGGAATATTGAATGCTGAACATTGACAAAATCCTCACAAAGGGCGCACCAAGCGGACTCTAAGGATTCTGGTAGACTTTCATCCCAGTGCAACTTTTCTCTCCAAATTCTTTGCAAAAGAATCTTCGCTCTTGTCAGTGTGGGGCCAATGAGACCAAGCGGGTCATAAAAGCGGGAAATCATTGACAAGATTGATCGCTTAGAGTGCCTGTCAGTATTTGGCTGAGGATGAAATGAGAAGAGAAAATTGTCTTTTGACGGATCCCAAACGAGACCAAGGGCCTTTGTAACGTCACTGCCGTCATTGAACTTCAAAAGGCTTTCCTTCTCAGCATCAGGGATTTTTTGTAGTACCTCAGCACTGTTGGAACACCATTTCCGTATCTTAAAATGACCTTTGGCGAGAAGATCCGTAGTCTGTTGCTTAATGTCATCCACCTCCTCGGTAGTGTTGCCTCCCGAAATCATATCGTCGACGTAGAAATCGCGTAGAACAATTTGAGAGCCTATTGGGTTCACAGTAGACTCATCCAAGGCAAGTTGATGCATCGCTCGAATGGATAGAAATGCTGCAGGCTTAGTGCCATAGGTAACTGTGTCTAATTTGTAGACCTGCAGTTGCTCTTCCGGCGAGTCACGCCATAATATGCACTGCAATAGATTGTCTGGTGGGGTAATGCGTACGCATCTGTACATCTTACATATGTCCCCAGTAAGTGCGATAAAAAATGTTCGAAAACGAACCAAAATGTTGAAGAGCTTAGGCTGGATAGTTGGACCAGCCATTAAAATGTCGTTTAATGAAAGACCAGATGCACTCGCAGCGGAGCCATCAAAAACTACTCGCAATTGAGTGGTTGTGCTCTCTTCTTTGATGACACAATGGTGAGGAAGAAAATATTTACATTCATTTACAGCAGAATCTGGAACAAGCGACATGTGTTGAAGATTGACGTACTCTTTAATGAATGCCGAATATTTTTCCTTTAATTTTGGGTTGCGTTCTAACTTGCGTTCCAAATTTTCAAAGCGACGTCGAGCCTGGAGATATGAGTCGCCCAGCGACGTTGGACTTAATTTCAAGGGCATGCGAACGGAATACTCTCCGGAGGGCAGCCGTGTGTGGTGTTGCTGGAAGTGCTCCTCGCAGCAAAGTTCTTCCTTCGTTGCCTTCGAAATGGGTTCGAAAGAGTGTTCAACTTCCCAAAAACGCTGCACTAATTCGTCTAACCGAGCGCTAGGAATTGTATCAGCCGAGGATTTGGAAAGTGCGACGAGAGATGATGATTTTGTGGCTAGTTGGCCACTGCCGGATACGATCCAGCCGAGACGAGTCTTTTGCAAGAGAGGCAACCCAGGTACCAGCTGAATCTGACCCACACAAAGCAGTTCAAAAAAGAGACCTGCTCCAATAAGCAAGTCAACGCGCTGGGGCGTGTGGAATTGTGGATCAGCTAGCTGTAAGTTTGATGGGATTCTCCAGTCAGCAGTGATTAATGGTAGGCTAGGCTGACTATCGGTGATTGTCTGTGCTATAACAGCTGTGACGGTGGCAGAATAGTTCGAGATTCTTGACTTTATGTTGAGATCGACAGAATAACCCTCAGTGGAGAAATCAGAATTTCCTATACCCGAAACTGAGGCCAAGGTTTTCGTTTTTTGAAGCTGGAGATGATTAGCAAGGCGTGTTGTTACAAAGTGCAGTTGCGAACCCGAGTCAAGAAGGGCACGACATGGGACGAGAGTTCCAGCCCTGTTCTTGACCAATATGCTGGCAGTGGCCAGAAGCACCACGTCAGATTGAGACCTAGCGGCAAGAGCAGAGGGTGGGGAAGGCATCGCGCTGAGCTGAGGTGCCGAATACGGTTGTGATTCTAGTCCGGCAGACGAAGCTGATGTGGGCAATGACTGGTCATAATGTAAAAGCGTATGATGCTTCGCATGACAAGTTCGACATTGGCTAGACTTACAATCGCGCATCATATGTCCTTTCTTTAGACAATTTAAACATAGAGCCAGCCTTTTTGCTTCCTTCTGACGAGAACTGGCAGACAGATTGATAAAGCTTGAGCATCGGTATATTGAATGATCCGAATTGTTACAAAAAACGCAGCAAGATGTTGCTGAAGTGGATGCTACAAATGATTTGCGTTGATTCGTACTCACAGCTTTGATAGTCTTTCCGATTTGACTGCTTGGTGTCTGCAGGGAATGGTCGATGTTCTCAAGAAGCCGACAGCGCTTCTCTAAGAACGTAGATAGATTTTCCCACGATGGTATTTCACTGCAGGCACAGCTCTCTTCCCACCTGGTTTGAGTTGACTTGTCGAGTTTCTGCACCAAAAGTTGAACGATGATGCAATCGGCGATTTGTTCCTTGGAACCCAGTGCTTGTAGTGCTCGCATATGTGAGGTTACGTTGTCTGTCAACTCGCGTAATTTTCCAACCGAAGCCTCCACCTTGCTCAGCCCAAAAATCTCTCTGACGTGTGCCTGAAATATAAGACGCTTGTTACTAAATCTATTCTCAAGAAGCTCCAGGGCAGTCTTATAGTTGTCACTGCTGATTTCTAATGATCGAATAGTGTCCAGTGCGGCATCAGTAAGGCAGGAACGCAGGTGCTGGAACTTTTCAATAGTCGTCAGATCAGCCTCCTTGTCCACTATGGTGGTGAACATGGAATGAAAATCGCTCCATTCCGTGTACGAGCCGCTAAATGTAGGGAGTGTGAGCTGCGGCAATCTCGAGCGGTTGGTTACGACAACAATTGACTGTGAGTCGTCTCCTGATGTTTGTCGGAATGTGGAGCAGTGCATGCTGCTACGCTTACCCATTTCGCGCTGCAGAGCCACCTTTACGGCCAACAGAGATGTGTCGAATTCATCACGCAAATCGCTATTAATAGCCTCAAAGTCAAGCTCCTCCAGATTAGTATGAGCCTTATCGAAATTGACCTTAAGCTCCGAAGCCAGATGTAGGAATTCACCAAGTTCGTACTCATCCAATTGAGAAAGGTTGACAGGACTCAATTTATTCTTCACAACATTGAGTCTGTTGAGAACTGATTTTGTCTTCAGGCTTAAATATGCGATTCGATTCGCCACTTCCAGCTGCTCATGAGGTGTAGCCATTTTTCGGCAGCGACTGTGCCTTTCCAAGAGTCTATTTTTCCGAAGAAATTACGAAAAATAACTGCTCACCTTCACAGCTCTGAAGGTCACCCACACTAACACAAGTTTTGAATGCACGCGGCAACTGCTTTGACCAGGCCTAATATTTTGCGCTGCACTGTAAAGATCTAGCGGCTTATGCGTACAAACATGTATACGTGCACATGCAGCGTTGCGCTTGTGTGTATGTGTGTGTGTGTCTTCACAGTTTTTTCGCGGGTAACGGCACTTGCAAATGTCTATACGAATTTTCGTGCGATGTTGAATTTGATAAACTTAGTTAACTTTATTTATTTGCACAATGTTTTAGATTGTCTTTTCGTCTGATTCACAATAATTAATGTATGTAAATCACGTCGGGGTCACCAAATGTTTGAAGCAACCGAGCTTTTTCGGCAGCTATTTATGTTTGTCCAAAATGTTTTGTTGTTTTGATCTTGTCACAAATGAAAGAAAAACACACTTGTTTCAATATCCACTTAGATTTAATTATAAAGTTTGATTTTAGTTGGATTCAATTCCCGTAACAATTTTTCACTATGAAGACGCAGCTGCACTCTGCCAATGCTCAAGACGAAAGTTACGTTAGAATAAAAGATAAGCAAAAGCAAGGCCTAGGCAGGACAGAGAGCCAAAGATGAACAAAAGAGTAGATAATAAAGTAGATAATATGAGTGCAAATAATGGCAAATGAGTGAGATTGATTTTAAAGTAGAAAAATATACATTATGATTGAGTGGGTGGTCCTGGGGGCCAACTACTGCTCCGAACAATGGTATTGCTGAGAACGCGGACCGCACGCTCCGGACAAATAGTTCCAGCATCCCTGTTATACTACGTTCAAAACCGAAACGTTCGAAAGGAAGCTGAAGTATCATATTTCCTATAGGGAGACTGTCGCCCAAATACAGAGTGTTCTTCTTTGCCCCTCGATTTGTAGACTGTTCTTCGTTTTTACCCTTCTTAAGTGGCTTTTCCAATTGCGCGCTCTGCTGCGAATCCATTTTCAGTGCTTAATAAATAATTTCTGTTTCTCACAGTGCCTTATTTTTCTGAATAATGTTTTTGTGTTTTCTATTGACTGTTAATTTTTAAAAAACAAAATATCTGTCTCTCAAAAACACTTATGTACAAAGAGTTTTCCTTTAAAAGTTATAGTATAACAGAAAAACGGTAAGTGGAATGTTTCGATTACTTATGGAATGACCATTCACTTTGTGTATATGATCGGACAATGGAAAAATACCAAAGAGGATAAAAAATATTAAAACTAATCAATTTTTAAGTGGATCATGCCAGGATCACACCATAAGCGGAATTCACAGCTAATAGGTATCTATGGTACTAAAACCGCTAAATGATTAAGGCCCGATTTCTCAAAGGTTTCGGTTGGCCAACCGTCGGTCAAATTTGTTCCTCCAGTTGACAAGCGGTCAAGTCGATTGGTTTTCTCAACAGCAGTTTCATCTGATATTGATAAATTCCTATCGCTGCATTAGGGTGACCAGACACGGTCAACAAATTAGGTATTTTTGTTAGGGAAAAATGTATTAAAACTGATTGCGATGAATCAAACGCATTAGCTGGGGTCACTTGTTTACCTGCACGGCTTATCAAAGGAACGCTGACTACACAGAAGTCAGCTGCAGTGATAAGGAAGTTGCCACATGCATAAGAACGCAGCGCCGCCAAGTCCTGCTAACAATCCAAGTCACAACAAATAGCATAAATTATTTTCATGTAGATTTTGTCAACCTGAATCATTGAACAAATATGGCATCTTCCAGATCAGTTAAGTAATTAGACCTCTTCATGTACTCTTGCATTTTGTATACGTTGCTTTGCATCATCAAATTCCATTTCCATTGCGTGGAGTTGAAAAATTCGTTTATTCATAAACATTTAGTGGCAGCAAATAATTAAATAATCAAATCAAATGTTGGAGACAGCTGTTTGTATAACGATAAAATATATCGATAATTCCATCGGCATTGAACTTGCGGTTAACTTTAACCAGTGCTCAAGCAGCGGTTAATTCTGTTCCTCCGGTTGCGCCACACACAGCATGAGACTCGCAAATTCGGTTAAACTGCCTGTCAAGTTGACTAACCGTACATTGAGAAATCGGGCCTAAGTCATTTATATCTTAAAATTTTGCTGCTGGAAAGATCAGGTCATTAGTAGTCAATTGGTGCAGACTTCTTTAATAACTTTTCGGTTTTTGTGTAATTTTTTTTTTTAATTTAATTTGTTTTTTGTTATTATCTAAATTTTCTGTCACCTTCATTGGCAACTTTCTTTAGATTGAAGTGTACATATTCATTTGAACTTACTTAGTGTAAGTGTGACAAGTGTTTTGTGTCTGATTATTGGAGGGTTGATTGTGATGAAAAAATATGTGTAAATTAGTGTATTGGTTTTCTAGTGTGGGGGTTGCTAGGGTTTTGTCTGTTTGAGTTCTCTAGGGAAAATCTTCTAGAGGCGCGCCTGGCTCCGGCTTTTCTACGTCTACGCAACAGCCTTCTGGCAAGAGTGTTGGGGTGACTTCTCAACCTCTCCACGATTTGCCTGCCGGAATTTATGACGTCCCAATCTTCGGCACGTTGAGATCGCTCTCCAAATGTCTTGTGCACATATACCAGGGCGCTCCCGATAGTTTGCGCAGTCACCTGGACTGGAGGACACGAATCTTTGTCAAATGAGATTTTGCAGCTATTCCATACACTTGGATCCCATATCCTAAGCTGTGCATAATCCTTGTTGCACTTTGTTACGGGAGAGTTATTCCTGGGGCAGCCACCCAGTTCTTCACTCTGCCGTAAAGTGAAAGCTTAATGGGTCCGAATTGGCGCGCAGAAACGCCAGTTTATGTCAGCCCGAACCATGGAACCACACGCGACCTTGGTCCATGCCTTACCTTGGATACAAATTGCGGACATCGTGGCATATAGATGCATGGGCCTCGCCATAAAAGCAGTATCGTCAGCAAATGTTGCAATGAGTAAGTCTTGGGGGTCTTCAATGGGTATTGTTCCTCGTGCAGGCATGTCATAAGTGTATAGAGAGTATAGGGTTGGTCTGAGGACACTTCCTTGTGGCACACCAGCGCGTATTAACCTCACTCTGGAAACAGCTCTTTCCAAGATTACTGAGAAGGTCCGGTCCGTGAGGAAGCTTTTCACAAGAGAGTAAAGCTGAGGTGGAAGGATGTCTTTTACCTTGTAGAGCAATCAGTCATGCCACACTCTATCAAAAGCCTGTTTAATGTCAAGGTAAACCGCAACCACGTATTCCTTCGCTTGAAATCCGTCGAGAATAAAATTAGTCACCCTATTCAGCTGCTCAGGGGTCCCATGTGACTTTCTAAACCCGAACTGAAAGGGAGGTATCCTGCCACACACCCCATCGATTGCCATAATTCGGGCTAGTAGGCACCTCTCGAAAATTCTCGAAGGAGACTGATTGGACGGTATGACTCGACCTCCGACGGGCTTTTGCCAGCTTTATGGATCATAACGATTTGAGCCTTTTTCCACACTGTACGAAAGTGACCGCGTTGAAAATTAAGACCAGGAAGAGCACCGCTTTTACTGGGAGGGCTTTGATAACCCTATTGTCAAGGCCATCCTCGCATAATTTGTACTGGCATCAGAGGTAATGCCTTCTAGGAAGCGGTCTGTGGCATCCTGTCTGAAACTCGCGAGCAGCTTTTTAACCCTGTTAGCCAATCTTTTATATACCCTATTCACATTGGGATTTTGGGTTTTGATGAGCAGTAGAGCATCGAGGGCAGGCGGAAGTCAAGAGTGTGGTCTGCGATCCTGAGGGGTTTCCTTTGAACGTGCTTTGAGGGCTGCCGCCTCACGAAAATTGCATGTGCATCCTCTATATCCTCAGGAAGGGTTATCTCGAGGTTGAGGTCCAAGGTTCTTTCCAGGTCCTTCCTGAAAAGTGCCAGGTCAGTACCAGGTGAGAGCAACCGCCCATTTGTCACCCTTGCTTGATATTTTTAGACTCGATATATCAAATATCAATATAGGAAGTTTGGATTTTTGATATTATCGATATTGATATTTTGAGAAATATCGACAACCCTAATCGCCGACCACTCAAAGTAAATATATTCTTGATCAGCATGACGAGCTGAGTCGATTGAGCTTTGGCCTTCCGTCTGTCTGTTTCTACGCAAACTAGTCCCTCAGTTTTGAAGCTATCGACGAGAGTCATCTTTTAGCTGCACACTGCTCATATGTCGTAAAATCGGATGGTCACTTCTTGTAGCTGCCACACAATTTTTTTTTATTTAATATCCCGATGACACAAGACATAAAGATTATAAATAAAGTCATTGGTCACAAAATTAAGTCAGTGATCCCAAAAGATTCAAGTTTATTTAAACTTCGGCACAGACGAAGTTAGTTTTGCTTTCTCGTTTTTAATTATAAATGAAAATCACATTTAACACAGATTCGTGTAATCAAGTTTCAAAATTCACGAAATGGTAGCATAGAACTTAACATCAGCGTATTGAATGCCATATGCATACCAACGAGTGAATACGGCATAATCCCCTTCAGGAAATGGTAAAACTTTAGTTACTACATCATTTATATAATCATATGGAACCTTTTCCCATATCAAATCGTGCTGTAAATTTGATCAATCACAAAACAATTCATCCATTAGCAATTTCAGAATACTTACATTATACGGACATGAGTGATTGGTATTAGAATGTGAATTAACAAGCCCATAGAAATATTTGACGACGGGATAACTGTTTTGGGACTTAAAAAACTTACAAGCATCGAAGGTGATATTATACAGAAATGGCTTGTAGCCATTATATCGTCTTAAGACTTGAAAGTTCACCTAAAATCAAAAATTGTAAGTGTAGATTGAATAGAAAATAATAGGTATGACATTTACCGAAGCGTTCGTAACTGGCACTTTATGAAGTATAAACTTTACAGAGAAATATTTGTAGGTCCGATTTACAGATTTTAGATAGCAATAGTCGACTTCAGAAAAGGATTTATCCAGGGAACTGCATTTAATATTAGTCATCTCAAGCCGACAATCAAGCTTCAAGTAAATTATTGCTAAGATTTTAAAATGAAACGAACATTATCAACAATATTTTTACAAACCATTTTTACTTTAAGTAAAAGTAGAAAAAGCCAAGTCAGTAATTGATATTTAAGACACTTCATAGCTGCTCAAACGGAGGTTCAAAACTGACTAGCAATAGCATTTCTATTAAGATATCAGCAAATACGAAATCTTAATTATGCAGTATCAGTCAGAATTTCAGTGCAATTATGCCATTAAAACTTAAATTGCTTTTTTTTAAAATGGTATTTAAGCAGTTCACTGAATGAATTAACTACATACATCCTGAAAAAAATGTCATTCTATCAGAGCTCGCAATTAAGAGTTGAACGTTTTTCCCCTTGCGGTCTGCGCACTAACATAAACATAAACCATGCACACTTGCTCTCTCTCGAGCAGAACACTTCGTTTCTCTGCGTTTTTGTTTTCAGTTGACTGCTCTCAGTTGAGCAGTTCTTGTTATGCTCATTCAATTACAACTTAAAGAGAGCGATTGCACAACAAATGTCAGCAGATGAGCAAAAAAATGAAAGGCTCAGCGAAAACGGTCTTTTTTTTGTGTGTGTGGCTTGTGTGAAAAAGATGCATTACTCACACATACACGCATACAAACGCAAAAGTACTTTATTTTCTCGCTCGCAACAAAACGGTCAGCGAATGGGTACAGCAAAAGAAAAACAATACAATTGGTTGTTCGTTGGGCAGATTAAAGAAGTCACACGATAAGATGTCGCCCTGCCGAAAACCTCTTTTGGTATCGAAAGGCTCGGGGAGGTTCTTTCCTATTTTCATCAATCAAAGTCGATGGTATGCCAAAAGTAGAAAGAGCTTAAAGGCCCTCTTCTGGTCTAGGCGAGTGAATTTGACCTGTTTCTTTGAAAACTTGTGGAAAAAAATCGGGAAAAGATTTTGTGGTTCTGTTTTTGTATTTGGTTGCACAGTTCATTAAAAACAATACAAAAATGAAAAATGTTTAAATTGGAGTGCTGTTCAAAAAGTTCTCGGCCTCCAAAGTAGGGCCTTCTAAAATAAGGTGTTTCGATGGCTCGTAGCTTTCCGGAAGTCACCATTATCGAAAATAAAACGGAAGCCGCGAAATTGGTTGGTATGAATGCCGTTATGGCCCGAAGCATATGATTCAAGAAAGAAAGTCGGTCAAGACCGACTATAACATACTCTGAACCTGTGAAGTGTTGCCCATTACCGTTACGACCAATGCTGTCCATAATTGTTGGTTTTCCTTATAACTGGAAAACCGTTTTCCGATCTGTACCATTCCTTTGGCTGATCAAGTTTATTTTCAATTTTTGCCACGCCCCCGCAAATTAAAAAAAAATGGCATATCTCTCACAGTTTTATAGATGGAAGGTTCGTTCCTACTGGAAATATTTATTAATCGCCAAAGGTAAAGATCGGATGAACGGTTGTCGAGTTATAAGGAAAGCAAACAATTATGGGCAGCACCGGTCGCAATACGTTTACCCATGCTCATTTTGTTTAAATTTTCACAAAACTAATTGATTACTGTTGGCAGCTGTGTGCTATCGATAACAAATCACAATCAATATAACAAAGTATTTCTTTGGTGGATTCACATCTCACACAACCGCGAAAACTAGCAATCATGATTGGACAACACTCACGATTTTTGGTCATCGATTTATGCTGGTGAACGCACCCAAAGCACAGATAGACAGATAGAAAGAGACAGCCGAACATGTTTTTGGTTTTTTTTTTTTGTTTAGGGTTGGTTTAAAGCTTTAAAGCCGGTTTGGCGCTAGGATATAGCAACCAAAGTGTGGGACTTGACTAACCCACTAAACAATCCACCCCCATCCCGATTCCCGGCGGAACCACTACTTGAACCAAATACTTTTTGTACAACATCTTCCAATGAACCTTGCAGTTGGCAGAGTATTTCTGTCAACCGTCTCTGATATCTAGTAACTGTTTAGAAAATATTTGAGCTGAAATATTTTAGTCGACAGTGTGAACGTTTTTACGTGCCTCCAGAGGTACGATGATTTCAGGCAAGCTTTAAGCTCATCTGGCGTTGCTCGAGGAATAACTGGTAACGTCTGCCGAAAATCACCTGCTAATAAAAGAAGTACACCTCCAAGTAGTTCTGAATTATTTCTTAAGTCTTTTAGTGTTCGATCAAGCGCTTCAAGAGATTTTTTATTAGCCATGGTGCATTCATCCCAAATAATTATTTTACATTGCCTTAAAACTTTTCCAATCCCAGAATTCCTGTTAATATTGCACTTTGGGGTTTCGATTTGTATAATATAAATGGGAAGTTTCAGAGCTGAATGGTCCAAGCAACGTTGCTGCAATACCCGATGAAGCCAATGCTAGTGCTATATCATTTGTACTTCGAATTTCAGCATGTATAAGATTAATAAGGAATGTTTTCCTGTTCCTCCGGGGGCGTTAGGAAATATAATTCCACCATTTTCATTTGCTACCATTGAAATTATTGAATCAAAAGCATTTCGTTGATCGTGGACTAAGAGTTCCTTCACCAAATGCTTGTAGTTCTTCGACTGCGAAGTTTGCCTCGCGCACAAATTCCCTGTCGCCTATGATAGTTGCATCTCTATTAGGTGACGGCAGCCCAAGTTGTCATAGCACCTTGTTGTTAATTTGAATAATGCTATCTTCTAGCAAAATAAGAGATTGATTCACCAAATCGTGGAAGCACATGTCCCTTGAATATCCATAGTCCCGGAGAACGTGTTGGAAAGGTTGTAAGTCGTCAGAATAATGGCAAATAAAGTCAATATTTATTGACATGAACAACATGACAGAAATGCGTCTCCCAACGTATCATGTCCAATGGTTGTCATTTTCAAGCAATCCAAGTTTTAAGCAGTCTTCTCTAAATGTTAGGTTGTTTCCGCTGCTCTGACTGTAGACGCTCGAGTTCGAACTCCGTTTAGCCGAACCTCTTCGTTCTCAGCGGTTTCATTTGCTCGGACAATGGAAGCTCGAGTTCTGAGTCGTCGGAGACGTTTTTCTCTATCCTCGGCTATTTCAGATGCTCTCACAGTGGACGCCCGAGTTCGAACTGAACTTAGCCGAACCTATTCCTCTTCAGAAGTTTCAGTTGCTCTAGCAGTTGAAGCTTGAGTTCTAAGTCGTCGGAGACGTACCTCTCGCTCCTCAGCTGTTTCACTTGCTCTGACAGTGGACACTCGAGTTCAAACCTCACTGAGGCGATTTTCACGTTCTGCATTTGCTCATTTGCTCTTTAAGATTGCCGTTTAAAAGCTCTTGGAGCACGTTGCCCAATATAAGATGTCTTCGGGGGTATTTGATTCACAAATTTATTCGACATAAGCGGCAAAGTCACATTTTAAAATCAACAAATTATTTGCGTGTTTCACTATAATTCACTTTGTTCTGGTTGCAAATCGATATAAACATTTTGGACCGTTCAATGTTTTCCTCTATTTACCTGTCTTCAAGATAATCTACTAAACTCTAAACTAAATCTAAGCTCATGAAAATTTTGCAAACTTCGTGACCGTTTGGATTATACCTCTGATTTACAATAATCCAGAACCGTGTAATCTACAGCTTCCATTTACCAACGCCTGCATTGTGATAATTTTGCATATTTCACGATTTTTTAACCTTAGAAACCTACGCGGGCAAGCGTTGCCCAAAGTTTTATGGCAATCGGATGAACGGTATACCTTCGCGGGCAAGCGTACAACCATTCCTCAAAGCCTCATCAAAATCGAACATATTGCAAATTTCGCGGTTCTTGGACCATTTTCCGCCCATATCTTTTATCCAAAGATTTACCGAAACCGCAAATTTTTTAATTTTAGCGGATTTTGGAAAATTTTCTGCAAATTTCTTAAACTTAGAAACCCTCCCGAGCAAGCGTTCAATTCATTCCCTAAATTTTGATTGCAATCGGATGAACGGTATAATTTGGCGAATTTCGTGGTTTTTGGACCAATTTACAGACATTAGGCATAGCCTATAACATCCAAACATACTTTCACTTTTAGATATATGTATAGATCACAACCCATTTAAAAAGATAAACGCACCTTTTTGGGCTACAGCTAGAAACTGTAAGCTATCGATAGTGTTGGGCTACTATCGATGGCGCCTCGATAGTGTCAAACCATCGATAGTGAAGATAGTGCCATCGATAGTTTTCCACCTCTAGTCGGAGATGCTTCCTTTAATGCGTTACAAACATCCGGACAATTTTATAATACCCTCTGCAAAAATCACTTTTTTCATCTTTTTCGAACCCGGAAAAAAAGCTCCGGCTACCTTCGGCCTTAGATTGTCATTTCTTAATACTTTGCACCTTTACGAAAGTCACTATGTGAAACAAATTTGGTTTTTTAAATGTGCCCATATATTTGTATACTCTGTACCAGAGGTACACAGAGAGTTTGTGCAATCATACCCGTCTGTCCGTATGAGGAAACAGATCTCAGAGATGGTAATAGATAGAGCTTTGACTGTTTTGGGAGAAAAACTTCTTTTATTTGCAGGCAGGTCAAGTTTATATACAATTTTGGCCACGTCCCTTCCCGCCCCTGCAATATCAAAAAATCGTCATATCTCCGTCAGTTTTATAGATAGAAGGCAAGTTTCTTCTGGACATATTTAGCAATCGGGATTCTTTATTGATCCGTCAAAGGAATTGTAAAGATCGCATGAACGATAGTCGAGTTATAAGGAAAATAAACAATTGTGTGCTGCACCGGTTGCAACGGTGATGGGCAGCACTTCACAGGTACAGAGTATATTATAGTCGGGCTTTACCAACTTTTTACTTTTTGGTTGTTCACTTTGTAAGGGAGCTATTTCTAAAAATTGACCGATCTTAACGGAAATCGGCCAAAATGTTAGGCTTCATAAGCGCCTTCCAAAACTGTCCAAATCGGTCTAGTTTTGTGTACGAAAACTTCCTCCCTTCTCTTCCTTGGGTTGCTCATCGATCTCATGATTGGGAAAATATTGCCAAAAATGAAATCGGCTCACCCAAAAACATATGAAACAATGCGCCAAATTGGTTTGTTTAAGTTTTCCACCCTCCATAAGTTAGCCCCCACCCACCCGATCAGAAAAATATCAGAAATGTAATCAGAGCACCAAAGAAAACGACGTTATTAATTTCTGCCGGTTAGTTTTCCATTCCTTCCCAGTATGCAGTGTTCATAAAATATAAATAATTATAAACTTCTATCTCTGAGCTAAAACCTTTTCGCACTAAGCTAAGACTCTCTCCCCCCATGATAACGCTATTGTCACAAAACTGTTCTTATTGGTGACACTTTAGGTTAGGTTGAGCTGGCTTCGGACAATAAATTGTCCCTTCACTTAGGCCAAGATAGGCCCATTGCGATAACATATATATTCCCTATTTAAACCAGGGGGATTCCTCCCGATTGAACCACTGTGAAATAATTAAAATTTTTAGTAGATAGTTCCGAGAGGATGAGTAGAAAGGGGTGACCAAGTGTTTTGAGTCTCCTTTTACTAAGTGCTGGGCAGTGGCATTTAAGATGCAGTAATGTTTCCTCCTCATCATTACACTTGCAGCTTCTACAGAACTCATTAGGGCCACGTGACCCTAGCTACAGCGCAAACAGGAAGGTTGTTCCATCGTTCAGTAGCTAGGCGCCAGGTTTCATTTCTTGTGATTAGTTTATATGAGGACAAGGGGATCCCTATTGTGCTCTTCTCCGGCTGACTCGTTACCCTCAATGTTGCGGTGACCAGGCACCCAGATAAGGTGGATACAGAGATGCCGAGCGATCTCATTTAAGGATCTACGGCATACACTCCTTTCTTTGAGCATGAGTGTGCTAAGGTAATTGGCGGCCTTCTGGATGGTCCCCAGTTCTGCTTGGTTCACACTGCAATGATCAGGGAGTCGGAATGATAGTTTCATATCTAGGTCGGTGGGGAAAGCTCCCCCCTCCTACTTTTTATCGAGTTTAGATCCATCCGTGTAGATGTCAATGGCATTAGCTCTGCTTTGTGGTAGGTTATCCATGTCGTGTCTACTAGGGATATTGACGTCATAGAGTTTCTGAAAAGACATCGTGGGTATACAGTAATCTGTGAAGGCGGGAACAGCGGTTTGGTGGTTGAGTATGGTTGAGTGTCCCGAGTTGCCCGCTTTCCAGGCTTTAGACTCTCTTAATCTCACTGCTGTGATGCTCGCTATCTGCTTAGACATTAAGCCTAAGGGAAGAAGATGAAATATGGTGCTGAGCGCCCCCGTTGGGATGGATCGGAGGGCGCCGCTCATGCATAATTCAGCTGTTCTCTGTACTTTCTGTAAGGTGTTCAGGACTGATTGTTTTCCGAGTGCTGGCCACCATACTAAACTCCGTAGAGCAGTATGGGACTTACTTTGGCTGTGTATAGCCAATGAACAATTGCTGGGGAAAAAACCCCATTTTCGGTCTATCGCCTGCTTACATGAAAAGAGGGCAATGTTTGCCTTCTTGACTCGTTCTGTTGGTGACACTTTAACATTCTTTATTTTTAGCGAAAATGGCTACATCATTTAGTCGTTGATCCGTCATGGACGATCACCCGTTTGAACATTTATCTCTAAAGTGCAAATCTACAGAAAGAATGAGGTCAATTAGAACATCCAGAGAAAGATTGGTAAAATGTGCCAATGGAACAAGGATATAAGCTAATTTACTGGGGAATTTTCAAAACAAAGCTTTCGTGAGCTCTAAAGGTTGAAATTACTTCCACAGAATTGATTTGTCGTCAAAAATTCATTTATACAACTTCTAAATTAAAAGAAATAACCTTTAAGTCCAAAATTTTATACACAAATTAATTTTTAAACTATTAAATACATTTTGCATATTTTGGATATGCAGTTTTTAATGGAAAGAGGGATGTTTAATTAGTATGAATCGCGATTTTCACTTCAATCTGTCTTCATTGATTACTAATCAGCATGCATGCGCTGTCTGTTAACTTAATGTTAATATGGTTACATTTATGTTAATGCCTTGTTAGTTAACATATGGGATGGCTATTGAACACTTCGTTCCCTGAATAACGGGTAAATCGAAGTCGGACAGAACCGACTCTAATTTACACTCTCTCGTTTTTAATATATTGAGGGTATTCACTAGCCCTCGTAAAATGGCAAAACGTAAAAGTGTAAATCCAAAAGTTTACGAAGCAACAACAAAACACATGAGAAAAAAATTACCACTTTTAACATGCCCTAGGGTATGTTTAAAAAATCAGTCGTAAATGTCAAAAAGTGTAAAGTTTTGAAGTGTTGTAAAATTTTTCAAAAAAATCGATTTAAAATACTTAGTATAGAGCCATTTCGAGATTTTTGTCTTAAAAATATGGGGTCACACCAGCAAACTGCAAATTATAAAAAATGGGTAATTGTCTAGTATAGCGGCCTACTCTCAGAAAATTCCAAAAAAATTCCCTTCGATAGATCGCGAATTATGAAGAATTTTAATGCAGAAAAACGGGGGGTCATCCGTGTTTTCTTTTTAAACGAATTTTAAAGTTGTAATTTTTGCCCATACAAATACATGCTTGATCACATAGTTTTTCGAGTTCTGTTTGTGTTTTCAAAAAAATATATTAAAAATATTATTTTCCATGACTCAGGGAAACATTTGCTTGAATTTCAATGCGAAAGTGAGGAAATCTTTACACCTATTTGATCTGTTTTGAACTCTTTTCCACGCCCCTATTGAGGTAAAATTCAAGCGCGTTTTTTAACGTGGTTTCCCCATGAGGCCTACTCCACGTAAGCCAGAGAAGGGCGTTTTTTTTAAGTGGTGTCCCCTAAGGAAGGGCCTAATCCACTGTCGTCTTCCCCTGCACTTCCTCTTCCTCCTAGAATTAATATGTGTTTTAGTTCATAATTCGCGATCCATCGATGAATATTTTATTGTACTCAATTAAATACAAATTTTTCAAAAAATCGCGCGATTTTCGCCTGCGGCGCACATTTTCATTACTCACCTCAGCAAAATGAATTTCATTAACGATGTTTTCTTTTCGGGATTATATAACGACCAATAGCCGAAGATGTTGTGGATCCTATCCTTGTGACTTGGGAATCGTTTATAAAAACATAAACTTGGCCAAATATCCTGGATAGTGCATTTTTTCGCCCAAATGAGGCAACTCGGCCTTCACGTCCCGCCACACCTTCTATGTTTTGTGTGTGGCTTGTAGAGGGATCCACAAAATTTTTGGAATGGTTGACCGTTTGGTGTAGAAACCCCTCATCTTCCAGGCAATTGTAAGCTTTCCAGCAATCCGAAATGACCGTGGTCCGACGGCTATATTTTCCTTAATTATTTTTAAGAGTGTTTCCTTTCCACGGTCTTCAACCGGAATTACGAAAATTTACCGGACTCTCGTTCCAATCCACCAAAAATCCACTGACCCTCCCACAACCCGACCACAATATATTTCCGCCTCCGATTTTGGACTCGTCAATCACGATTTTGCCGTGGCCCAAGTTTTCCACGTTCTCACGGATAGACCAATCATATAAACCCTCCCTTACGAAGTTTTTCCAGTCTATAATTGTTTGCCTGGCCCATCCCAATTCGTCTTCCAAAAACGAATTTCACCTTTAAAGTAAAAAATGTAAACAAATAGAAGAAAAACAAAGGCTACAATCAAAAGTAATTACCTTTTAAGCGAACGTATCCCATACGACAAAATTGGCAATCTCCGTATGGATACTTTTGAATCAGCAAAAAGGTATTTGCGATACTTTCTTGAAATTGCACTGTTTGACTTTCTTTTTGGCCCTGTGTAGCAGCAACGTTTACGGCACCGGATATTGCCGCATCTTACCCCCCGGCACGCGGTGTTTTTACGCGGGAAGCCCTACACGCGCGCGCCACCCTCTTGCGCCCGTGTTTTGCCGCGCTCTGACCGCAACACACAATGTGTCCACCCCCCCCCCCCCCCCCCACGCAGGACCGCGCGTAAATTTTGCGCGAGCCATAAGGCCAGAATAACCACAATACGTGCCCGTTTTGTTGTTGCCGCGCCGACCTCACCACTCATGTGTCTCTATTCTCCCTCTCCAGTCTCGACACCGCGGCGCGCCTACGGGCTGCACTGCAAGAATTACTGGCTTCTCGATGTATAATTTTTATTATGAATTTATTTGTTTAATACTGAAACTGCAAAAATACAAAAATACAAAATAAGTTTTAGTTTTAGTTTGTTTTTGGATTTTTTAGTTTGGGTTCTGTTTATATATATTTTTTTAAATATTTTTAGGTTTTCTTACATTGACTTTTTTGTCAGTGTTCTTGACACAGCAACGACCACACACACACACACAAAAACAAAAATCGGTTCTTTCTCTCTATCCACTTTTTTATTGTTGAAATATATTTGGTGTAGTACCTAAAAAAGAAAACTGGAAGGCAATTCAAAGCGCTGGAAGAATGGTATGACGCCAAGCGTTTCCGCAAGGCCCAGTGCCCTATTGTGGATCGGCTGACCTGCACGCTGATGTTGAAGGGACGCAACAATGGCAAGAAGCTGAGTTCCTGCCGCACTGTCTAGCGCTCGCTCGAGATAATTCATGGTGGATGTGTCGACCCTGCGTGGCGTTAACCTGGCCATCTGGCTGCTGCGCACTGAAGCACGTGGGGATGCCTTCAGGAACACCAATATCATTGCTGAGTCAATGCAGCAAGGGTTCATCCAACCCCACGCCGTCAATTCAAAAACAAGAAGGCAACATAACAACTCTACTGACATGTTAACAAAATATTAATAATAACTCATTTTAACAATTCCGTAGCTTAACTGGCGGTCGTGAACACCCAAGATTTAAAAACATAAAAAAATACAATCAATAAAACTCTGTCTGTAACAAGACCTAAAGAGCAGCCATCACCTACTCCAAACATTGTTTTAATTTTCCTAAATCTTAAAGGGCCAATTCAATTGTTCGCTTATTCAAAGCTTCTTGCACCCTTTGTCTTGGCATTTTTATTTTGCTGTTTTTATTTGTCAAGCTTTGGTACCCAAATAATAGCTCGTCTAAACATCTGGATTATAGCCAATTTACACTAGGGCATAAAGGCTGCCTTTACTGAAAATTTCCTTAAGGTAGCCGTTAAAGTTTGCCTTTGCCTTACAAAAAGGTGGCAGTTTTGCTTAAAATTAGTTCGACCGAAATTACGACAGGATTTTACAAACAAAGTTGGCCCTGAAAATTACTACAGTGAATCAGAAGGGGTCGCTCAGTAGCTCGTGTGTGGTAAATTTACGCTTTACTATTTTACGAGAGCTAGTGAATACCCTAAATGTAAAAAGTCATTTGATCATATGATTTTTTTTCGATCTCGGTGGATCTCTTTGTGGTAAGTCCCATATGTAAAGTCGAAGATCGACATTGAATTTTGTTTATTAAATTTATTAAAGAAAAACACATTCACAAAAACACAGATTTGGGAAATAAAGTTTCATAATTTACGAAATGGTACCATAGAGCTTAACATCAGCGCGATAAATTCCATATGCATACCAACGAAGGAAGACGGCATAATCTCCTCCCGGAAATGGTAAAACTTTACTTGCTGCATCATTTATATTTTCAAATGGAACCTTTTCCCATATTAAATCGTGCTGTAAATTTGATCACTCACATAGCAATTAATCCATCAACAATTTCAGCAAACTTACATTATACGGGCATGTGTGATTCATATTAGAATGTGATTCAACAATTTCATAAAAATCTTTGACGATGGGATAGCTGTTTTTGGACGCCATGAACTTACAAGCATCGATGGTGATGTTGTAAAGAAAAGGCCTGTAGCCATTGGATCGTCTTAAAACTTGCAAGTTTACCTGAAAACAAAACTTGTTAGTGTTAAGTATAAAAATAATGAGTATGACATTTACCGAAACATTCGTAACTGGCAGTTTATGAAGTAGAACTTTTAAGGAGAAATATTTGTAGGTCCGATTTACAGACTTTATAACGCAATGGTCAAATTCAGCAAAGGATTTATCCAGTGGAATGCATTTTAAGTTAGTCATCTCGAACCGACAATCAAGCTTCAAGTTAATTGGTAAGTATGAAAAATAAAACGTAAATTATCAACAATATTTCTCCATACCTTTTTTACTTTAAATGAAAGTAGAATAACCAAAGTTAAAATATGGAATTTAAGACACTTCATAGCTGCTTAAGCGGGGGTTCAAAACTGACTAGCAATAGCAATTCTATTAAAATATTTCACTATCAGGAAATGTTAATCTTAATTATAAAAATGTAGCAATTAGAATTTCAGTGTAATTGTGCATTTATAATTTAAAATGCTTTTTTAAAAATGGTATTAAAACAGTCCATTGATGCGAAAAGATTAATGAATTTACTAAATACACCCAATACAAATAGAGGAAAGTTAACTTAAGCTCGGCCGAAGATTGAATAGCCTAGCAGCATGTATAATATGATTTTTTACAATAATTTCATTTTCGCTTTGAACAATGCTATCTGAGTGATTTCTTAAGCTGACCAATAGATGGCGCCTCTTCTGTGACCTTTTAGTTAACCAAAAGTCAGCGTTTTGTTCCACTAATATTATTTATTTATAACGTAAATCTTATAATATAATTGTTGTCTTTCGATCGAAGCCGCGCGTCACACGAACTCCATCTTGTCGTTAGGGATGATAGCTCGATCGGCGATGATTGTTATCGAGAGATGATGCGTGATCGGCGTGACTGTTTAGGGAGCGAATGTCATTTATTCCGCTCATAGGTTCGAAGTGGTTTGAACAGTCCAGTTTGAGTGTTGTTGCCTGGATCTTCTCTGAGAATAAAGGCGGGGTTAAGACGTTCGGTGGAGACGGCAACATCTTTTCCGTTAATTTTAATAATGTATACCCGATCTGTTGATCGCTCGACTATTTCATAAGGGCCAGTGTATCGGTTCTAAGAAGGCTATGTGAACAGTCCGTGAGGTGTTTGTGGATAAACATACTCTTTTTGTGGCTGGGTGGCTCAGCGGCTAGTGTGCGCCACCGCTGTGCATGAGGTCGTGGGTTCGATCCCGCCTCGGAACATCTAATAAAACGTTTTTTTCTTTGAATAAACTTTACACCCGGCCACACCTCTTTGCTGTTGGCGCCAGCATTGTAGTAATTAGCCATGAAAAGCTTCTCAAACTGCCGTTCGGATTCGGCGTTTAACTATAGGTCCCTTTCTTTTGTGCTAAAATTAGAAGCGCACAAGCCAAGAGATTGAGAGAGGCTCGGCTTTGGCCCTTTGGGGCTGTGTCATCTTGACAAGCTAATTTTACATATTCGACACGGCCATTCTGACAAACTACACGTCCTCGTGTAGCCAACACAATAATGTTTGGTACATTACTTTATTAACTAAGCAAATGACCAAATTTATTTTACCTCTTTCAATATTCTTCAAAAGTTTTCTAACCGTCATTTCTCTATTTCTGCCATAAAAATTGACCAGGCCCATCTACAAGCTTCAACACATCAGCTTCGACAACCGTACGCAACAGTTTCGATAGCTTCCTTACTGTCTCTTTCAACAGCTTCATACTGTCTCTTTCAACAGCTTCATACTGTCTCTTTCAACAGCTTCTTACTGTCTCTTTCAACAGCTTCATACTGTCTCACGCTCGCTTGGCACCTGTCGATCTGGCAATCTTCCTAAGCTTTCATGTGGATATTTGTAAAGTCCGTCACTATTTAACGATTTTAGCATGTCCCTTCACCCTCCCCCGCTTGTACCGCTTGTAAAGCCTAAATATTTAACAGTGGTTTTAAGAAAACATTTTGTAATCTTGAAGGAAAATCCGGCGGTTGTAAGAGCATCTGAAACAATTGTAGTCTTTCAAGCGCTACTTCTTCAGTTGGGACCACTATCAATACGTCGTCCATATAAATGATGACTAAGAATAAGCAATATCGCCCAAAGTCTCGTCACTGCTCGTCACTGCTCTTTGCCAAAAAACCAAAAATTTTTTAGTGTGTTGAGAAGAGAGAGACAGAGAGATGCAGAGAGCCTTCTTTTTGGAGAACCCTTACTAGACAAAAAAGACCATTTGTAAACAGAGAGAGTGGCTCTCAGTACGCTCTCCCTGTGAAGAGACGATCAACGGGAAAAAAAGCTTCTACGCATATTTTGTTTTGGTTATAAGCAGATATAAAGTTTCTGGTCTAACGGAAATCGAATTGACAAGAAAATTTTTGCGAGGCAAGTGCTGCTTATAAAATGAATTTCGGAGCGTAAACAATAATTAATATTGTTTAAAAATTTGTTATATTGCTAATCCTATTGATATGTTCGTCTTCCTTTTAGCATAGTAATGTTGAAAGGAGTATTAAGGGCGAAAAAATTGTATTTCTATTATTCATTGTTTTATAGCGAATTAAAGATACGATGACATGCAGATGGCATAGAATTCCATTTAACCAAAAAAATGAGTGCAAAAATAGTCAGTATTCTTCGGGAAAATCGATCAGATACAGGAAAGGTACATTATAAGAAACATATAAACAATACAATGGGAAATTCACTAATCAAACTTAAATACACCGAGCACAATTGGAGACTATGCTGTGATTTTGAGATTGAATCGGTATTACATCGAATCGGAAATACATGGAATATATGGATTTATTGCCTTGTAGGGCACTATCACTGCGCTACAAAATCCCGCCAAAAATAAATGTATACATTTTGTTTCTTCACACTTTCTTTGGAGCCTTCCCCACGCGACATTTTCCAGAAATGCATTGAAAATTATTAAAATTATTTTAAGACTTACACTTTACCAAAACTTTAACAAAAGATCAGATCAAGGGAAAGGAAGAAACGGTGTTTATAGCTTTCTGGGTAGTATAAAAAAGACCTAACTATGCCAAGTTTGTTAACCAAATGTTGGCTGACTGTTTAAATTGGAATATATGCTAATCAGATTTTCCAGGGTTTAAAAAAGATTCAGATACAAATATTTTTGGACCAAAAACTATGCCAATTTAAGACTTTTTTTGACATTCATATTACTTAAGACTTAAAAGTGTACATCCTTTAAAATTAAGTGTTAATTTGTGATTTCCAATTACCTCCTTCTCTATATAAATACAAATCTATTAAACAAATGAAATTAAAATTTTCTTTTGAAAAATGCTACCGTTACATCAGTATTTTCTAAAGAAGTTGTCACGTTCAACTATTGTCAGTAAACCGACTTTACAGACAACCAATTTTTTAGTTTGATTGCGATTTGTGTACATTGATCTAAATTATCTCTATTACATAAAGAAGGTGATATAAATAGCATGGCAATAGAGCCGTCTGCATACTAAAATGTTACAAATAATTTATATTTAATTTTTACGCCGTTTGATGACATTAGATAGTCTTAAGGACTTTAGAAGTTTTCAAAAAGTATTTTTCTTCTGTAGCGGGTTGCTTCTGTGAGGAATTTTGCCAAGCTTTTCCAGTCTGATCCGTTTAATACCACTTTGAATTCCATTTCATTGAGCACGGCTTTGCCCCATATATTCCATCGAAGCCTCTTAATATTGGACAGGTTGCACAGAAATGAACCACGTCTTCCCTCTCCCGTAGATTGCACAGTGTGCATAGCTCATTTGTATTCTGATTGTGGGAAAAATAATTAAGCGCCAGCATCTCTGTCCGAGCTTTAAAATATTTGAAATGGTCCAGCAGTCGTATTGGTCATTGAAGTAGTTGCCTTCCATCAAGTTGTGGTTTAGTTGGCTGTAGGTGTTGCGAGTTTGACTTGTTAGTGCAGAGACTTCAAAGCTATCTCGAGCTCCTTTATCGATTGCTTGTAGAAGA